>CM017195.1:7354598-7609598 GCA_004837865.1 Musa balbisiana | reverse complement strand
TCCCACCACCCTGCGAGGGCCAGCTCGCGCGTGGTACAACGGCCTTAAGCACAGAGCGATCAGTTCTTTTGATCAGCTCGTCAAAGACTTTGAGTCCAACTTCTTGGCTTACGCTCGGCCGAAGCCGTCCATCGCGCTTCTCCTCGGGCTCACCCAAAGGGAGGACGAGTCCCTATCCCACTTTGTGGATCGCTTTACTACTCAAATCCGGGGGTTGCCGGATGCTCACCCCTCTTTGTTGACGCAGGCGTTCATGATAGGCCTGCGACCCTCTAGATTTTTCTGGTCGTTGGTGGAACGACCCCCCACTGCGGTCCCGGAGATGCTCTAGCGGGCGAACCAGTTTGTACCGGCAAAGGTCTGGATGGCCGGAAAGCGGGAAGAGCACAATAGGGCCAGGGTAGAGTCATCCTGCAGACATCGCCGAGGCGCAAATTGGATCGCCCTGACCCGTCGGCGTTGATGTCTCGACTTCCCTCCTCGGGCACGTCTCGAACGGATATATTTCTCCAGATAAGAGACAAAGGGTTGTTCAGAACCCCCAACCCGATGAAAAACCAGCAGCAACTCGCGGATCAGTCAAGGTATTGCTGTTTTCATCGGCAAAACGGACACGACACGGAAGAGTGTCGGGAACTGAAGCGGCAGATCGAGGAGCTCATCCGCAAAGGGCACCTCGGTCGGCACCTCCAGGAAGCCAAGGACCTCTCTCCCCAGCCGGAGGGACCCGTCGAGCATCTGATCAACGTGATCGTGGGTGGCCCAGCGGCCGGGGGAAGCAGCATGTCTGGGCGAAAAGCTTATGCCCGTTCCGCTAGGGTCGACTCCCCCGGACCCGGCTGCGAGCCCAAGATCACATTCCCTTACGATGGTGCCGAGCGACGTGAGCATGACGATGCACTCGTAATAATGGCCAGTATTGCAAATGCTCAGGTGAGGAGGATCATGGTCGATACCGGGAGCTCGACCGACGTGCTCTACCTCGACGCTTTCCAGAAGCTCGGTTTGGCTAAAGAAGCTCTGACACTAATGCGCTCGGTGCTCACCGACTTCATTGGCGACTCGATTTCGCCATTGGGGGCCGTCACTATGCCTTTGACCTTGGGGACCCGCCGCGGACGAAAACGGTGATGTCCACCTTCTTGGTGGTCGACCCCCCCACTGCGTACAACGCCATCCTTGGCTGCCCGACCCTCAATAAAGTGCGGACCGTCATCTCCACTTACCACCAAATGGTAAAGTTCCCAACCCGTGCCGGAGCCGAAGAAGTCAGGGGAAGCCCCGGGAATCCAGGTAGTGTTACTTGACGACGGTCTCGCTACGCAAACGGGCGAGGTCCGAGCAACCCACTAGGGACTCTAGGGAAACGAAGCCAGCCCTGCACCCCGAGCCGACGACGCCTACTTGCGACATGCCGCTGATAAAGGATCAGCCAGATCGGACGATTCAGATTGGGTCGGAACTCCCCGAAGAGGAACGGGAACAGCTTGTCGGCTTCATACAGGAAAACACTGACGTATTCACCTAGTCACCCTCTGACATGACAGGCGTCGACCCGAAGACCACTCAACACTATCTAAACGTAGCACCCGACTCTCGGTCGGTAAAACAGAAGCCCCGAAGGCAAGCCCCCGACAGACAACTGGCTATCAGAGAAGAAGTAGAGCGACTTTTGGCAATAGGATTCGTAGAAGAAATCAAGTATCCGCAATGACTGTCCAATGTAGTCCTCGTAAAGAAATCCAATGGGAGCTGGAGGATGTGTGTTGACTACACCGGTCTCAACCGTGCGTGCCCAAAAGATTGCTACCCCCTCCCAAGGATCGACTAGTTGGTCGACGCAACTTCCGGACACGCTCGCCTTTCATTCCTGGACGCCTTCTCCGGTTACAATCAGATCAGAATGGCGCCCGAGAACCAAGAGCATACGGCCTTCCTCACCGATCGGGGGGCGTATTTTTAGAAAGTCATGCCGTCTGGGCTGAAGAACGCAGGCGCTACGTATCAAAGAGCCGTGAATAAGATGTTCGCCCAGCAGATCGGGCGGAACATTGAAATCTATGTCGATGACATGATCGTGAAGAGTCACACGACAGCGAGCCACCTAACCGATTTGACCGAAACATTTGCCACCTTGCGAAGGCACGGTCTACGGCTGAACCTCGCAAAATGCACCTTTGGCGTTAGCTCAGGGAAATTCCTCGGGTTCCTTGTCCATGAGAGAGGAATCGATGCCAACCCTAAAAAGGTCCAAGCAATCATCGACATGCAAGCCCCTCGGAGAGTAAAGGATGTACAAAGGCTCAACAGGAGGCTTGCCGCCTTAGCCCGGTTCCTATCCCGATCCGGTGACCCGTGCCTTAAAAAATTCGAGGAGCTTCCAATGGACGGAAGAATGCGAGAAAGCCTTCATGGTTGTGAAGCAACACCTCGCCAACCTTCCCCGCCTCGCCTCTATCTCTTCCGGGGAGAAGCTCAGTATCTATCTGGCCGCCTCCCGGAACGTTGCTAGCTCTGTCCTGGTTAAATACGTCGCCGGTGAGCAATTACCGGTCTATTACGTCAGCCATGTCCTAAACGGGCCTGAGGAGCAATACCCATCGATAGAGAGGCTTGCTCTGGCACTCGTGCTGGCGGCTTGAAAGTTGCGCCCCTACTTCCAAGCCCATCCGATCGAGGTAATCACCGACCAGCCACTCCGGCAGGTTTTATCTAAGTTCGATGTTACAGGTCGGCTCCTCAAATGGTCGGTGGAACTCAGCGAGTTCGACATACGGTTCGTCCCGAGGATCGCCATCAAAGCCCAATCCGTAGTCGACTTCATATCAGAACTGACGTAAATAGAGGGCAATGACTCTGAACAGCCCGGGGAGTCTTGGGCCTTGCACGTGGACGGCTCAGCCACCTCGGGTGGCGCGGGCGTAGGACTAGTGCTATCAGCCCCCGACGGACGTTCGTTTGAATGCTCCCTCCGATTCGGGTTCCATGTCACCAACAACGAAGCCGAATACGAGGCGCTGCTGGCCGGGCTCAAGCTGGCCCTAGAGATGCACGTGAAGGCCATTCACATCCTTACTGACTCGCAGCTGGTGGCCGAGCAACTCAACGGCGGATACGAAGCTAGGGATCCTACCATGGTGAAGTACCTTGCAGAGGTAAGAAACCTAGCCTCCCACTTCACTCGCTTTTTAATATCTAGGGTGTCGAGGACCCAAAACGAGTGAGCCGATCAGTTGGCCAAATTGGCCTCAAGGTCGGAACCCGAGGCTCTGCCCGAGATTGAGTTGCCCCCTTCCCGAGCCATCTCAACCTTTGCGGTAACCCCGATCGACGGACCGACTACCTGGGTACAGACCATGCTGCACTTCAAGCGGGACAGGATTTTACCTCCCGATGAGGCCGCGGATCGACGCATACGCCGCATACAAGCTTGGTATTCCGAGGTGAACAGATGACTCTACAAGAGGTCCTTCTCACACCCCCTCCTGCGGTGCCTCAAGCCTGAGGAGGCCCGGTCGGTCCTCGCCGAGATCCACAAAGGGAGTTGCGGGGAGCACATCGTTGGGCGGACCTTGGCGTACAAAGTCCTCCGCCAAGGATACTACTGGCCCACCATGTCCCGGGATGCGAGGTCCTATGTACAACGGTGCGGCTTATGCCAGATGCATGCCCGCACACCCCGGCAGCCCGTGGTTCCGCTGACCCCCATTGACAGTGCATGGCCATTCGCACAATGGGGGTTGGACCTTCTTGGACCTTTTCCCGCAGCCTCGGTGCAACGAAGATTCATTATCGTGGGAGTGGACTACTTCACGAAGTGGGTCGAAGTCGAGCCGCTAGCAACCATCACGGAACACCAAGTGGAAAATTTTGTATGGAGAAATATCATAACTCGTTTTGGCCTGCCGAAGGCTATCATCGCCGACAACGAGACTTAGTTCGCCAGTGCGTGGTTCCAAGAGTTCTGCGCAAACTACAAGGTTCAGCTGAAGTTCAGCTCGATTGCACACCCCCAGACGAACGACCTAGCAGAGGTGACCAACCGTTCCATCTTGAACGGGCTCAGAAGGAGAGTGTTTGCGGCCCGATCGGCTTGGGTGGATGAGCTCCCAAGCATCCTGTGGTCCTTGCGGTCAACCCCCAAAACCGCGATTGGGGGGTCTCCTTACAGCCTCGCGTTTGGAGCCGAGGCTGTCCTGACACCAGAAGTGGTCATTCCCATGGTTCGAACCGAGAGCTACGACGAGGGGTCGTCGAACCAAGGACTACGATCCGGTCTTGACCTGCTCGAGGAACGGCGCGCGGACGCGCACTTGAAAGACCTAACCTTCAAGAAAGCCGTCGCTAGAATCTACCTCTGTGTGGCCCGCCCGCTTGAGTCGTGTCCCTCTGCACGATCTGCCCGAGGCCACCTCTGTGTGGCCCGCCCGCTTGAGTCGTGTCCCTCTGCACGATCTGCCCGAGGCCACCTCTGTGTGGCCCGCCCGCTTGAGTCGTGTCCCTCTGCACGATCTGCCCGAGGCCACCTCTGTGTGGCCCGCCCGCTTGAGTCGTGTCCCTCTGCACGATCTGCCCGAGGCCACCTCTGTGTGGCCCGCCCGCTTGAGTCGTGTCCCTCTGCACGATCTGCCCGAGGCCACCTCTGTGTGGCCCGCCCGCTTGAGTCGTGTCCCTCTGCACGATCTGCCCGAGGCCACCTCTGCGCGGCACGCCCGCTTGAGTCGTGTCCCTCTGCACGATCTGCCCGAGGCCACCTCTGTGTGGCCCGCCCGCTTGAGTCGTGTCCCTCGGCACGATTTGCCCGAGGCCACCTCTGCGCGGCACGCCCGCTTGAGTCGTGTCCCTCGGCACGAATGGAACATCGTCTGGCATGTCGATGCTGTGAGTCTTCGGACGGAGCCGATGGGTCCTCTTCGACCTCCAGACCTGGGTGGTGTGCCTTGAAGCGGCTAGGGCAATCCGGTGTCCGTACTCGTAAGTAACCTGCCCCGACCAGACCACGCCCAGTTGAAAGCCCGAGGACTCCTTGTAGTCTTCGATCAGCTTCTTGTCCTTTTCGGACCGCTGCTAGCATTTCGACAGCCAGTGCTTCAGAAGCCCTCTTTGCCTCGTGCGTCGCCTCCTCCAGCTTTTGGGCCAGGGCGACTGCCTCTTTATTGGCCAAACGAACCTCGATCTGAGTCGTCCTCAGGAACATTTGAAGATCTTTATTCTGTTCCACGGTTGCTTTTACCTCGATTTCAGCGAGTCCCCTCGGTCCCTTGGCACGATCTGCCCGAGGCCACCTCTGTGTGGCCCGCCCGCTTGAGTCGTGTCCCTCGGCACGATTTGCCCGAGGCCACCTCTGCGCGGCACGCCCGCTTGAGTCGTGTCCCTCGGCACGATTTGCCCGAGGCCACCTCTGTGTGGCCCGCCCGCTTGAGTCGTGTCCCTCGGCACGATTTGCCCGAGGCCACCTCTGCGCGGCACGCCCGCTTGAGTCGTGTCCCTCGGCACGATTTGCCCGAGGCCACCTCTGTGTGGCCCGCCCGCTTGAGTCGTGTCCCTCGGCACGATTTGCCCGAGGCCACCTCTGTGTGGCCCGCCCGCTTGAGTCGTGTCCCTCTGCACGATCTGCCCGAGGCCACCTCTGCGCGGCCTGCCCACCTGAGCCGTGTCCCTTGGCACGATCTGCCCGAGGCCACCTCTGTGTGGCCCGCCCGCTTGAGTCGTGTCCCTCGGCACGATTTGCCCGAGGCCACCTCTGCGCGGCACGCCACCCGAGTGCCACCTCTGCGCGGCACGCCCGCTTGAGCCGTGTCCCTCAGCACGATCTGCCTGAAGGCCACCTCTGCGCGGCCTGCCCACTTGAGCCATGTCCCTCGGCATGGATAATTTCGTAAAACTGAAGCCATGCCTCGGACCCCTTACAACACCGACGCATAGCTTCCTTCGGGGGGGAATATGATGGGGGCAATAATGGCTATGTGACCCGGACTGACGTCAGCTACCCAAGATGACGCCTCACGCCTCGATCGACCCGGCAGCACCTGGTCAACGGACCGGAACGCCGGCCGAGGTGCATTAACGCCCTGCTCAGGCCCAATCCTCACGCCACACCAACATTGCTGTCAGACGTGGTCGGGAGTACGATCCTGCTCCCTGCAAAACAGGCACATCAGATACAGTAAGTCACCCTATATAAACCCCGCCCCTGAGAAGAAATAGAGGGATCGAACACACACGAAAGAGACCTCTCTACTTCATCTGACTTGATCGTCGGAGGGGTCGGGCCGAGCTCCGACCCGACCTGTGTGCAGGTACGAAGACGGAGCTACTTCCCCCGAGGTCGAGGAGGGGGATCTTTACGGAACGTCCCGACGAGCCCCATTGCGACCCGATTCGCACGGCCACCCACATCAGTGACCCCGAGAAACTTTGAACGAGATCCCCGCCATTCGAACCCGAAACAAGCCGCGTCAGCCCCGAGGTCACGACATAAAGTTGTTCACACCAACAATATGTATATATGTATACGTATATATATATTTATATATGTATATGTATATGTATATATATGTATACATATATGTATTTATATAGCATTTTTCATAATATTCATCTAAATTGAGCATTTAAAATGTTTGTAATTTTTATATTTTATAATTCAAATTATTTATTTTTTTAAACATTATATAAAACCTTTAATCATTCACCTAAAAAATATTCCAATAATATATTTTTGAAAAACACAAAACCCTGTATCTCAAATAGTTCTGAAGATACAAGAAAAAAAAAATCAAATCAAATCAAGTCAAATAAATAAAACAAAAATTACCATAAAACACCACAGCTTCTTCCCAAGCACCTTATTTTCTATATTTGTTGGCCCAAAAACCCAAATCCCCACAACAGTGGATCTTCCACTAATATTTTATGAGGATTTTTCAGAAAAAAAAGAAGCTATTTGGCAGCACTCTAAATACTTGAAATCTGTATGGATTAATTTACTGATAAGTTGCTTGCCATTACATTTAATGATGGGTATACAGATTAATTAATTATTTTTTTTATGTTTTTAATTTATTTTATTGGCTCATTGATCTCAACAGGTGGACTTGTATCTTCACTCTATATGTTTGTGGCAGTATCAAGAACTCAAGAGTTTGCAACAGCAGGAATAATGGTAAGATCATCATTACATATTTCTGTAGAACAGTTTGATCAGCTTCTGTAGCAGTAGAGACCACTTCATTGATACAACATCAGTAGTAGCAGTAGCAGCTACCACTTCAATGTTCTTGAATTGCAACAAACAATCATCATTGTTCATGATGTGCTACTCTATCACTATGGCAGGTCTTGGAACTTCATGTGGACTCTCATCAATTTCAAAGGCAACAAAAGCTCAAGAGGTGAACACAAATGAACTTTGGATGTCTTTTAAGCTTATTTGTGGACTCTCATGCACTTTTTGTGCAGGTTGTAGAAGCTAGTAATTGACTGTCACTCTCAGTATGTATTTGTATTACTGAAACAGGAGAGAAACATCTCCCTCAATTATCTTCTTTCTGACATAGAACTTGTGATACATGAACTTCAAAGGAAGGTGATGATGCTGACTCTTTACATTTATTTCACTTCTCATCGCTTCTTCTGCTACTAACAATTACAGCTTCACTGATGAGATCAAGCATATCGTCCATTTCTCAAGTCAAAATCTTGGTGGATTTTGTTCTTCCTTCATGGATGATCATTCTAACTTGTGGCTTCATTTGTATCTGGCAACTTACGGCAACTCTTGCCACCATGATATGTCCGGCTAATCCTCCTCTTTCCATTGGCAGGACAAGGTGGACTGTTGAAATGGCGGCGGCGAAGGCGACGGTACCGCAGCACCAGCAGCAGCCATGCAGGAGATGCAGCAGAAGAATCATGTCCGATCGAAGCGTGCGTGAAAACTTTCAGATAATGTGTATAAAAATGGATCTCTTCATCAATTCTGATGAACAAAACAAAGCATGGCGGCTTTAAAGACGAAAGAGTTGGGAAGCTGCTTCTCGATTAAGATACCAAAGCAGATCGATGCAACGCATTAGATTAAACCTCATGCTGGCCCAGCAATCGTCCTTCAAATTTGGCCCCTTTAATCCCTCTCTCTAAAGATGTCATTTCCCTCTCACTGCTTGCGTGGATGTTTGTCATTAGCTCTTCTTTTTCGTAAAAGCAATCAGCAATATTATTATCGTCGCCTCGACAAATGATCTCTGTGTCCCACAGCAGATTGTGTGCCTCTCTCTTCCTTTAATTGATTCTTCTTGTTCCTTATCCCATGTACCGGTAAATTAATTCCAATGCATGCAGAAGAAGTACAGAGAGGCCTCTACCAGGTGAATCGAGTCTCACCATGAAATCAACATCAGACAACAGCTTCTGAGAGTTACCTGAAAAACCTTCTTTCTTCTTGTTGAGATTATTGATGCCGATGGTATTGTCTGCTGCATTAAGCATCACTTGTTGGGGCCATCAGCTTCAATTCTTCGAGAGTTACAGCCTTCTCTCTAACAGGATACGAGAAACAGAGACTTTGTCATCACCAATCTGCTTGATCCTCGACTCAGCAATCCAAATCCTGCACTGAGCTTGTCGATTGTCTCCTTCCAAGTAATAATACCTCAGGAATACAGCTACATGTAGTCCCCATTTCCAGAGGAGCCCTTCGACATCCCACCAACTCTGCTGCTGTTTTGTCATTGCTTGAGAACACGACAGGCCACCGGAGTCCCACCAGCAACGCTTTCTTCCAAACCGGTCAGTGTAGTCTGCTGAATCTGACGCGATTAGGTCATACTCCCCCGCCAGGTTTACACAAAGTGATCACGGTTCGGTCCGCGAACGGTTCGTCTATTTCAAACCAAATCGGAATCGGTTCGGTTCTGATTTTTATTTTAAACAAAATTAAAATCCGTGATTTCGATTCCAAACCAATGATTCCGATTTTAAATTATTTAAATATAATAAAAAATAAAAATAAAAATAAAAACACATACGACCTATGATGTAATAGTTAAATTCTTATGTTTCAAGCTAATTAACTTAGATTTGAATTTTGATAGAGTCATTTAATTTGATTAAAATATTTATAATTTTATTCTTTTTTATATAATTTTTTTTATGTCATTAGACTCATTATAGTTATGCATCTATTTTTCAAAATTTTGAGAATAAAAATTATATATATATATATATATATATATTATATTCTAATTTTTTTAATTAAAATAATACACATTATCGAACCCGAATTATCAAAATCGATAATTCCAAAACCGAAATCGACGTTTACCGAACAGCGATCAATATTACCCAATAGATAGCAAATCACAGCTCAGAACACACTTAGATCCTTAACCTCAAGTGCCTGTCCTCATTTTTCTACATTATCTTTCGGAGAATGTGACATATGAAACATCCAATTCCTTTCTTAGTCATCTATAATTCCTGCAACCCTCACATGACAACACCTTTCCCCTTGGGATTCCACCAAGCAATCACAGTATGTGAAGAACAGAAGAAGAAGAACACTTGGAAATCTGCTAAAGAGGTATTAGCAACATCATCACACGGCCTTTCACTTATACTTGCAGTATAAGTTCATACAATTAAGCAGTCTCATACATCTACAGAGAGATTAAGGAGAGGATACCATGAACACTTCACATGATATTGCACGCGTTGGGGTTTTCGTCGCTGAACATGTCGTCGTGCGGCGCAGGCTGCACCGGTGCCGGCAAGCTCGGGTCCATGGAGCCGTAGTAGAACTCCGGCGGCGGAGGGAACGGCATGTAGACGTAGCTGTGCGAGGCCGGCGGCGCGGGCGAGGCATAGTAGGCTTGGCTACCGCTCGGTTGTGCCATGTTGTAGCTCATGACGTACGCCGGCGGCGGCGGGTACGCCGGGTGCGAGTACGCGTGTCGCGGTGGTGATGAGTTGATGCTGCCGGCATCTGGATCCTTCCCTGCGTCCTCGGAGTTCTCTTTTTGTGCCTTGTGGCCTTTCTTCTTACCGCCGCCTTTATCGCTGCTGATTTCTGCGGCGGCGGAAGCCTTATCGTCTACCGTGGCGGCCGGCTTCTTGGGCGTCTGGGCAGAGGTGTCGACCTTCGTTGCATCGGTCGTTTGGGGCTCGTTTACGTTGCTCTCCTCGGTTTTGGAATCGGGTTTTGCGGGCTCTGTCGGGGGTTTGGGTTTCGCTTCAGCTTTGGTTCTGTCAGCATCTGAAGCTTCGGCAGGGGCGGCAGTAGAAGCAGAGCTACTCTCAGATGAGATCGACTTCTTCTCAGAGCTCTCTGCTGGCTCTTTGGATACAGAAGATTCTTTGTCCTCTTTCTTCTTGGTGGTTTCGCCATTGCCGGGGCTCTGATTTCCGGGCTTCTTCTCCGGCCACAGCGCAGCGTGCTTCCCGGACTTCCCCAGCCTCTTGATGAGCGTTTCGGCGTCCACCACGGTCTTGACTGTCGCCTTGTGCTGCCGTGCATCGACCTCCACATCATAAACACCTGAAACGAAGAGCCCCAGACATAACTAATCTAACAGAATGAAGCAGCCTAATAAAGAGCTTTGGATCTTCTTAGGCTACCTGGAATGCTTGTAAGGATTCTCTTCACTTTCCTCTTGCATCCTTCACAGTGGATGGAAACCTTCAACACCCAAGTCTGAAGCCACCATGGATTTCACTTAAGCATATCAAGTTTTCAAGGCAAAAGAGACTGATATCATTCAGACAAACAGAGAGAAAATTAGTGTAGATTAGTAGTACCTTGTACTTGAGAGGTTCTGAAGGTTCCGCTGCCGATGCCATGGCAGAAACCTCAAGTGATGATGGATGGATGCAGAGAGTGGAAAGGTATTAGAGCCCAGAGGAGGAACACTCGGAAGGGAGTTGACAGATGTTTGTGATGGGAGTATATAGGCAAGCAAAAGGAAAGGTAATGTGAAGAGTCACATAGACAGGGAATGAGGAAAGATGTGAAAGATTGTGTTATGCTTAAGTGGCTTTGGGGTTGAGTTCTCTTTTGGTGGACACAGTCCAGCTAAGCAAGAGAGAGAGAGAGAGAGAGAGAGAGAGAGAGGTGTGGACTGTTGATAGAACGGTTGGTGAGTGGAAGAGAGGTATTTGAAGGATGATGGATGAAGGCATTGCTTTGAGTACCTGGGGTGATGTTGAGATGTGGATTGTCCACCATCAGGACTATGAGGGTTTGAAATGACATTTTCTTGAGATTTAAGGTTCTAAAAGCCACTTCAAGTTTATGTTTTTCATCTTCTTAGGCCTATTATGGATCCTAAAATGAATTTTCTTCAATTAGTTTTGCAACTGTCTAAGATCTCTCTAATAAGAATATAAATGAGCAGATTATGTCATAACTATCTATAAATTGAGACAAGATCTATTCATTATATTCTTAACAATCCCAACTCATGAGAACCAATTCATCCACCATCTCTCCCTTCCTCTTCTCCACTCCATTCTTATAATATAACACTGTAAATACAGTTAATTGATTAACACTATAAATAAAGTTAATTGATGTGATTGAAGAATGGTTATGAAATATCCAATTGTTTGAAGAATATAGTACAAATTTTCTTTACAATATTGGTTGGTGACCTATTTTCTTTACAACAATTGACAACATTTGTTCAATCAGGAGAAACATAAATGCTGCAAAAAAGACACTTTATGAAGAAGAATATCAGAAGGCACATAATTACCATACAGATTTCCAAGCATACAATTGTTTCTAAGAGGACTGATATCATTCAGACAAACAGAGAGAAAATTAGTGTAGATTAGTAGTACCTTGTACTTGAGAGGTTCTGAAGGTTCCGCTGCCGATGCCATGGCAGAAACCTCAAGTGATGATGGATGGATGCAGAGAGTGGAAAGGTATTAGAGCCCAGAGGAGGAACACTCGGAAGGGAGTTGACAGATGTTTGTGATGGGAGTATATAGGCAAGCAAAAGGAAAGGTAATGTGAAGAGTCACATAGACAGGGATGAGAGAGAAAGATTGTGTTATGCTTAAGTGGCTTTGGGTTGGAGTTCTCTTTTGGTGGACACAGTCCAGCTAAGAAGAGAGAGAGAGAGAGAGAGGAGAGAGAGAGAGAGGTGTGGACTGTTGATAGAACGGTTGGTGAGTGGAAGAGAGGTATTTGAAGGATGATGATGAAGGCATTGCTTTGAGTACCTGTGGGTGATGTTGAGATGTGGATTGTCCACCCATCAGGACTATGAGGGGTTTGAAATGACATTTTCTTGAGATTTAAGGTTCTAAAAGCCACTTCAAGTTTATGTGTTTCATCTTCTTAGGCCTATTATGGATCCTAAATGAATTTTCTTCAATTAGTTTTGCAACTGTCTAAGATCTCTCTAATAAGAATATAAATGAGCAGATTATGTCATAACTATCTATAAATGAGACAAGATCTATTCATTTATATTCTTAACAATCCCCAACTCATGAGAACCAATTCATCCACCATCTCTCCCTTCCTCTTCTCCACTCCATTCTTATAATATAACACTGTAAATACAGTTAATTGATTAACACTATAAATAAAGTTAATTGATGTGATTGAAGAATGGTTATGAAATAATCCAATTGTTTGAAGAATATAGTACAAATTTTCTTTACAATATTGGTTGGTGACCTATTTTCTTTACACAACATTTGTTCAATCAGGAGAAACATAAATGCTGCAAAAAGACACTTTATGAAGAAGAATATCAGAAGGCACATAATTACCATACAAGATTTCCAAGCATACAATTGTTTCTAATCACAGACATATTGATGATTTCTCTTCAAATCAGTCCTTGAAAAGAATGTTTAGCAAAAAAACCAACTATTAATGAGCATTAGCAACATACAAAAGAATCTAATCAGTCCTCCTTCCCTATCCACAATGAAATAAGACTTGTAAGCATACAGGGACACTAACAACAGCCATGCATAGTGTGCTTTTAAGGACTCAGCCTTTTATATCCTAAATCTCCTCATGATTTATCTTGAATCAGATGGGCATGTGTTTAGCAAAAACCAGAAAACATTAATGAGTAATAGCACTGATTACTCATTAGTGTCATAAGATTTTTTTTCCCCTGTCAAATGATACTACTGTACTGGATGACAAGTCAAGTCTTTGTGGCATCATTGCATGCCTTATATTTTCCAGGCTGTTTCAGACAGGGCTAAAACGTACTTTGAGATATAAGCCAGAGAATCTCCAGGCTTTCACTGTTCCACAACCAGTCCTTCACTCAGTGGGTGGTACCTGCCTTAACCTCAACAACTCTTTAACACCAAAAAGCAAGGAAATAGCTTTTTCTCTTCCCTTACTGTGGCCAAAAGCCTTTTGATCTGCAGTAATTGCTCTGGCAAAAGCAAAAGAGAGGAGGAAAGGAAACAGCAAGAGCTGGGTGGATTTTTTCTTAGTTGCAGCTGAAAGAACACATTTTATGTATTTGGAGGTGGAATGTTCAATGTTCTGACATCAAAGCTGAACTGTTGAGTCTAATCATACTGGTACTCACTGTTAAATTGAAATTTTCCACTCATGTTAATCACAGATGATCTCAGGACATAACTTGAGAATTGACTCCACTTATTTTGATGTGTCTGAGAGAGAGAGAGAAGGGGACTGGCAGCAGAAGAAGGCTTTTGAAGGTTGATGTTGAAGCAGTAGTGGTCCAGTGTCATGTAGAGCTAATGCAAGTGTCCTGGGGGTTTGAAATTGTTCCTCCATGGTTGATGTTGAAGTAGGCTTTTGAAGGAGAACTGAAAGGATATGAAGTGATGGCAAATGGAGCTCAGCTTCACCTACTTCAAAAAAAATGGCATCAACTGGACTTCAGGAAAAAGAAGAAGACTCAAAGTGATGACAAATGGAGCTCAACCTCGCCTACTTCAAAAAAGGGCATCAACTGGAGTCCAGGAAAAAGAAGAAAGCAAAAACTATGTGATGCTGAAATGGCCCTTCATTGAAGCTCAACCTTACCGAGTTTTGGAAACCAAAAGAAACACAAAAAGCTACTATGCCACACACGATGGCACCCAACAAAAGTAATGTTGGTTGGTGGAGATGGAGTTGCTTGACTCCCTCCAGTGTGTTCCTTCAAGTTCAACTCTTTACTGTGATTCCAAAAGACCAAATTCATTGCATGCTTTGAAAGGGACCAAGAAAGAGTAGTGACAGCAAGGTGATTAGATAGCAGTTAAATGGGAGTTTTAAAGAGGATTTTTGACTGTTTGGCCTTCCAATCAAACAAATGATTCCAGTGACAATTATTCAGCATAAGAAGTTTTCTCCAGGGCTGTTCCTTTCTGACCATTGAAAAGGAGAACTCACACAATGAAAAGCTAAAGAGAACAAAGAAAAGTGAAAAGTGTGGTTGGGGAAATAAGCATGTCTTATGTGTTAGAAAACAACAAGTTTGACCTTCCAAACAAATGGATGAACCCACATCCATGGTTATGAAACATTACTAGTTTTCTCCAGATATCCAAAAAGATCAGTTCTTGTTGCCCAAGCTTGTTCCTTTAGCTGTCCAAAAGGGAAAGAACTCGCACAATGAAAAGCTAAAGAAGCAAAGTGAAAAAGAGAGGAATGGCAAGAATAATAAGCACACATGTCTCTTGGAACAAGCAGCACGGAAGAAAGTAAATGTGCGTAATTTTCACAAGCACCTTATAGGCATGGAAATGTCGACGAGACACGGTTTCATATGCTGGCATCGACGTGGAAGTGATGTTACTCGTCGGTAGCCACCAACGAGAGCTCTCCGGCACGCATCTTTCCTTTTCATGGAATGTGGGCGTCAAGGATCCACATCCCGAACACGTTAGCACCAGCACATCATTTGGACCTGCTTGTCTCACCGTGCATTCTCCTTGGAGAGGGACTTGACTTCCACGACAATCCAAATGGTTTATCGATCTCACTCAAAAGTCTAGGATGAGCTACATCACTGCTATTGAAGCACAAGAATCCAAGTCTAGGATAGTGCATCCTCACAAACAGTGGGCTTACTGTCAACAACAATCCAGTGAAACCTAATCCGGCATAGGTCGAAACACGAGATGGCAGCGAGGGATAAGAACAAATGTGGTAGAATTACAACCCTAGAATATAATCTTAATCGAATTGAATTTGAATCACTCGGAGAGACAGAAGAGTCGGTGGGGAAGACGATCTAATAAAGCAACAATGCTGCACGTGTCGAGACGTAATTGGAGGCTAATTGAATAGGACAGGGATGAGACGAGTGCCACGTGTTCCTGCCGGATTAGCCCGTCGAAGTCCAACTCCCACCTCAGCTACCTGTATCCTGGCTGGCAGACTGCAGGGAGCCCCAAATGAGCTTCCGTGTGATTTTTCTTATAAAGCACAATTAATCGAATCGTATCAAACATAGATACTATAAATCGATCAAATCGGATCACACATAGATGCTACCGAGTCTCAGGCCATTCGATTGAACCATTGGATTTGTTGACTGATCATAAATTTGACCCAAAAATAAATAAAATAAAAATATGATTTATGCGATCAAGAAATAGAAATAAACCAATGTTCATGTGAAAATTCTTGAAAAAATAAGAGATCCAATTCGATCCACCGATCGAATTCTTGAAAAGCACACGAAAATCTTTTCGACAAATGATTAAGAATAACAATAATAAATTATAAATACACAGAGGTAAAGCTATGTAAATTGACATTCAAATCCTTACTGTACAAGAGTGAGGAAAATAAGAGTCGCTGAATCTGCTAGCAGTTCTAACACCCAGAAACTTAGTAGCATAGTTTGGAAAGGGAATACTTCATGTCCATAAACATTTAGGCAAAGCTACACAAAAAATGAAAAAGAACAAACAATTGAAAGTATTTGAGGAACAACATCATCTTGATAGGCAAACACGAGTAGCTTTATCACCGTCTGGTATTAACATAAAGTTATTTACTAGAGGGAAACAAATTTATACACCAATGCTTTCTTATATAAATATATATACAGATTATTCCTTCTAACAATAAGAGAAAAGGAATAAGAGAAAAGGAATTTAGCAACAAAAGTTACAGAACCGAACCCTTCAAAGTAAGTTGTATATGCATTCTGTTGCTAAGAAGTTTCTGACTTTAAGAAATTGTAGCATTCCAATTGCGTCATCTCCCCACCTGCCACAGGATCGAACTGGCATCTAAAGAAACTGCAAGCACAACCCAAGGGATAACCAGATCAATAATTAGAAGGGTATAATTCAAAGGAAAACAAGAAAAACCCTGTGGATCCATCTCTCGCTGCTGCTCTCTCCTCAGTGTTTTGCTATACAAAATGCATTCGGAAAGGTGGAAATATAATCTCCAGACCAGCTGTAAGCTATATACATACATAAATACAAAATGTTTACGTGAAAAATTGAACCGACATACCTCCCATCCATACCAAGAATGACGACAGTATTCTTCTGGTGGCCAAATGCAACAATGTATTGTATATTTTCGTGCAATCGAAATTGTGCGACTGACCATTCAGAGTTGAAATATTTTGGCAGCACACCTGAAAACAAGGGAACAGATTCAGGGAACATAAAACATTTCACTAACTTTTGTGAAGCAGCATTAGTTGAAACAGTGTGAACTATAGCATTAAGCAACCAGAATTTTTTTTTCCGCGACTCCTCAAAGCACAACACCAGGTTCAATAGATCCAAATCAACACTGGTTATCCATTTTGGTATAAGTAGATCTTGTCATTTTCCAGCCAGGGAAGTTCCATAACAACACTCATACGAGTTACATACAATAGTTAAGAGCACTTAATCTGAAAGGTTGAGAGTGTCAAGGGTTAGGTGTCTCATAAAGGAGAGATCGAACCCATTATCTGAATGATCTAATGGTACTCATCTATTATGCCAAATCCTAGGTAGATAGTACCTTGATAACGGTTATAAACCAACCAAGAACCAAATGGCAACATTTTACCACTTTGCTTAGCATTTCATCTTCATTCACCTGCCAGGCACTTATTTAGAGCTTAGCATTTCCCACCTCTGCATAACTGACAATCAAGAGAGCTAAGACTACCAGCAGCAGACAATTATGGTTTGGCAGGTAATCTAGATTCAAGAACAAATTTGAAGAAGAAAGAGTTGCAAATAATTATAAGAAGATGGCGGAAATGATAACAAAAGCAAACAGCAGGATGTGAAGTTACAGAATTTTCTGGGAGTCGACAAATCACTTGATGTAGATGTTGTTGACTACCAATGATTCGAACTCTTCAACTCATAAAAGGGATGTTAGAACAAAACTAATTAGACTAGTTTCTGGGCAAAGTGTGACTGCTTGAAAAGTACCAAAGCACTATAGAAGCAAGAGTAACATCTCACAGTGCTGCAGCACAAATTGCCATATGATTTTGGACCTGGGCTCAACAATTCAAAGGATGAAGAAATCCACTTGTCAATCCAGTGAGATAGAACCACATTTACCCGGATAACACTTGGGTTAGTTGCAATCAGCAACCACTCAATTAGAGACTTCTGACAACTCAACCGAACACCACTAGATCTACCTTTAAAAGAGCAAGTTTGTCATGAGTGGTAGTGTACCTCTACTCTAGGCTTCCAAATTTAGCTATGCACCAATATGTCCCATTATCATCCACCTCCTGCTGCTAATTTTTCATCTGTTTTATCTTTCTTTAGTGTCACATCCGAATCAAATGTCTCAAATGCAGTGGACTGCTCATAATGCCTTAGCTAAATCCAAGCTATCCCACATGGTGTAGTTATTCATCCCAACATATTTTTTCTACTGAAACAATGACAACAACATCAACAACACAGCCATAAAGTCTCAACTATTTGAAGTCAACCTCATTTTAATAACACAGATACTCTCAATTACTTATTGTATCCATATCAGATATGTCTGACACAATATTTATTGGATGCTCGCAACATGTTGGGCATAAGATTGGATAGAAAAAATTCGGTGGCTACTTGGGGGACATTCCAATGGGAAATTTATTTTTCTTGAATGTTGATATTTTATTACAGATAAAATGAATGTCCAATAAGATAGGTTGTTTTCTGTCATTTATCTTAAGCATTAAATTATAATTAATGAAACTACAATGACAACCATTTAAGATAAGCTATTGCTACCTACTCTAAATTCTTAAAAAGTACTTTGTTTTAGAAAATAATTATGATAAATAAGTTGGGGATGCTAATTAATTACTCATTAATACCCACCATGATATATGACTCCATATTCTAACATGGTAATATTATAAAATAATAAGCTTAACTAAATATATATTGCTTAATCCACACAATATCACGTGTCATTTAAAGATATGACATATTCAAGTATCAGCATCTTTCATAACTCTTGTCCCGCTTTTGTTGTTTCCTCAATATATGGTGGCTCCAAGTATCAGCATGATTCATAACTCGTCTCTCTGAAATAATTAAAACTTTCATCTCTCTCTCCTCTTCTTTCTATTTCTCTTCCATCTCATCATATTGCAAGCCACTGGACCAACAGTTTGGAACCATGCCACCAGGAGAAGCGAGAAAGTTGGCAACTAGCTGAACCACGATTTACCACAGAAACCAATAAAAAAACATTAATGGCCTAGAAAAGAAACGCTATTCAGGATCCTGATGAAGAGCAAAGAACTTTCTTTCAACTAATATTTCTTTTATCAGTGATCAGTTCATCAGTCAGCATCTCGAGTTAAAATTTATTCAGAAAGTAGTAGTTTTATGCAGTAACAAGGGCAGGCATGTGCTATTTAGAAGTGATTTAATCCATTCTAATGCAGCATAATAACTAATCTATACCAAGCAGAACTTGTGGCAATGGAATGAGTAGTACAAACTTCAAACTGATGGAAGCTTTCGTTACTTGGATAAGTTATTAGCAATGTGTGGTCGTGGCCTCCAAAAGCAGCTACATAATTGAAGTTCTAAACTCTTGTGAACAATAGGTTGCTATGGAAGGAAGACACCAGAAGAATCACTTGAATGAATCATACTAAGAATGGGTAATAAGGATACACAATCCAGAATACACAGAAATTTGTAATTTGTAATATTTCTAATTTGCAATCCAGTTCTTCCAAAAAGAGTCTTTAAAACCATCATTGAATTTTCAAGTAAATTGATCATACTACTCACTTTGTTATCTTAATTATAAAACCATTTATATAAGCATTATTATTTCAAACATACGGAAACACCTATCCCATTATTTGAAAGATGGAGCTCTTCCTGTTGAAAAGAGACACCAACTACAATAATAATATACATTCTTTTAATGAATAGGATGCTAAGTAATTGATCCGATATATAGTACATGCATTTTTGCAAATAATCAAGCTCACCTTTGATGAAAGAAAGATGTGAACTTGTAGTTGGCACATTTGGATCTGATGCAGGGCGAGGCTTGTCATGTGCTGTCGATCCTAAATTAATCTTCAGACTGAATACATGAACAGTTCCTTTGTCGCTAGAGACTGCTAGCCACTGCAAGTTAGCAGAGAAAGCCAAGCTATATATCTCTGCTCTATCAGCGCCTCTTCTTACCTATTTCACCAGGAAGAATTAAGAACATTCAGAAACCAGTAAAATGAAGTAGAAAAACACACATTAGCAAATATGAATGTATAGCAATGGTATGAGAGCTCTGTAAGAGCCACTTGCTACAATTTGCTATTCGTCTGGGTCAACCATAAAAGTTCAAGTTTGTCAATATTACACAACAAAAAAGGGGGAAATGTTAAGCTACAGTAAAAAGATACTAGCAGTTTATCAGACAAAAATGATATCGTGCATCAAACCTAAAGCTGCAACTGAATCCAAGACATCAATTTCTAGAGTCTCCTAATCAAAGATTTTCTTTCCACTCAAAAAATCGATAAAAAATAAATGTGGGAAAAGTGAACAAACAAGAAAAAGAAGGATCCACCACTTGAGTGATTGCATGGCATGTGCAACTCACCACCTATCGTTGTAATCCATGTTACTAATGCCCAAGTACAATTGATGTTACTGCCCCGGCATCTCCAATCCATTAATTTTCTATTCTACTAAAAAGTTGATCCTCTGAGTCACAGTACATGAACAAATAACAAATCTCTTCTAAGAGAATAAGACATAAGGCCACAGATCAGTCAAGCTGTATGCAACTAAATTGATGTTTGGCTGGTTAAACGCTCACCCAAGTTACTTTCCAACTTAAATAAAACAAGTTTGAACCTCATTCCAAAGCTAAATTTTTAAACGAGACAAGCATGAACATGGAAAATACAGCTTGTTAGGCTCGCATTTTGATTTGTTAATAAGTGCTCATCAATAAGCTCATGAATACAAGGTTCGTCATACTGCAGCATACCACTCGGTACGGGCAATACATATCGGTCCGATAAGGGACCGGTATGGGTGGTACATCAGCATGCCTCCATGTACCATGTGTTGGCAATACGACTCGGTATAGCTCGGTACATATCGTATAGACAGCTGGTCGGTACACCGATACAAATCGATAAGGCAAATCATGCATGAATAAACCCATGAACAAACTCGTTCATGAACAAATTTGTTCATAGCAAGGTTTGTCTTGCCGAGCTGTAATGGGCGATATAGGCGATACTTACCAATCCGACAGGGGACCGACTCGCGGACCTCCCTGTACCGAGCAGTCCATAATAAGAGACCTCATATCGGGCAATACAGGGTCTATACCAAGCCAAACAGTCGAAATATAACCGTTATCGATCTGTATTTCGAACGTTACCGATGAAGGGTTGAGATTTATTGAATTCAAACAGTTCATTTGACCGCTTGAACTAGATCTAAGGGTTTTTAAACTCTTTCTACTCCCTCAGTCACTCCCCTTTCACTTAAACTCTACTCTCTCAATCTCTTTCTTCTTCAAATCTTTCTCTCGTTCTCTCGCATTCGCATTCTCTTAAACTAAACAAATCCGCGATTTATGGATTGGAACAAATTTGGGAGGCTAATTGTATTATGGAGAATCTTACGGCTAATAACAGGTGATAGTTGGTTACTTTCTTCCGATCAATAGTACAGTGATCGATCCTATGATATGAAACAGCAGATCAGTGGCAAAAGTAGAAGTTCCAGTATTCTCCAACCTCTCTACTAATACATGCTACAATCGTACTTGCCTCAGGAGCTACCTCGGACACGTGTGATTCACGACGATCAAACTACGATCATCACCATATTGATGCACCAATGGCATACAGTGTATCAGTATACTATGTCGTAGGATTAATTTCAGGATTAGGTCAGTCAAATATATCATATTGATATACATATGAATACATAGGATCGATGACCCCAATCCATCACTCATGGAGTCTCGTTGTTATTTTTTATGGTAGAACCAGGTATATCCATCAATCGATCCATTTATTATTTCATTCATTTGAATAATAAAACCTAACTCAAAATCTAACAATTTAAATCATTTTTTTCTATATAATTCAATATCAACGGAAGGACATTCCAAAACGTGCTACATAGCTATTCCTCAAAGCTTAAAAAAGATGTGCCACTATTCTTTTGTAATTTAGAATATTTTTGTTGAAATTATACTAAATTTATATTTATTTACAACTTAAAAACCCTAATCTATTTTTTATTTTTAAAGTAATTTTTTGCCTTTTTTTGTGTCATTAGCATGCCCCAACATGCTAACACTCGACACATCGGTACATGCCGATCAGCCGACATGTTGGTTTGGAACGGTAAGACAAACCTTAGTTTATAAGTTCTCATGGGTAAAAGCATGTCTATGAGTTCACAGATAGTATATCCAAAGAGTTGTCATTATAATATTTTACAAACTCATGAAAAAGTTTATAAACTAATGATAAGCCATGTATTATGACATATGTCATAATCAATGACTTCAATTATTATAACACTGAAAAATCAAATGTATGTGCGAATTAGACTCATATTTATTTTTATGAATTGTTGCATCAATAATTAAAAATGAGAAATTAATTAATGTTTAGTAAATTACAGATATATATTTCTTTGGAATTGAAAAGGATGGATCAACAACTACACAATTAATCATGATTTTGTATTTTTATAGACTATACATCATATGCACTTACAGTTTGAATGTATATTGAAAATATCTAACATTGTAGTTGTTATTAATTTTTGTTTGTTTTATTTTTTATTTGTATTTACTTTTCATAAATAGTGTTGGAAGTTATGCCTACTAAATTCTTCACTTTTTATTGAAATAATAGCTAGATTTTAAAACCTTCTCATTACCAATTTGAGCTTGAGGTCAGTTCAACAACAATACACAATTTTTCGTGGTTTTATATTATGATGGACTATGGAATATATGTATTTGAAATCTATAAAATGTTGTTGATATTTTTTGCTTTCTTTTTGGATATGTGTTCGTTTTTCATAAAAAAGTGATGGAACTTACAGAAACTAAATTAGTTAACTTGTACTGAAAATGAAGTAATAGCCAGATTTTTCTTAGCATCTTGAATTTTAAGTCTGGGCTGACTCATTTCACATACAAACTTGAGCTCAAGCCAAGCTCATTAACAAGATAAACAAGTCATTAAGGAACTGAGCTTATACAAAGCTTGAGCTAAGCTTAAGCTGTCCGAGTATAAGCCACGTCAAGCTTGAACATCATTTTGAAGCTCAACTCAAGATTTGAACATAGCTCGAGCTACCTATTGAAACTAGTCAAGACTCTAGCTAAAGCTCAACTTGGCTTGGCTTGGCTTGATCACAAACGCATAAAGACATGGGCAGTAATCATAATTATGGATACAGTTACTATGTTAGAATAAAAAAATACACTTCTTAAAGTTGGCTTGGTTGAATGAAGCAAATAGGAAGAACATGGTGTTACACTATATAAACCTAGATTAAGTTCAACCAAGCAACAAACTATAATAAGAAGGCGTAAAAAGAAAAAGTCATTATAGTTCCAAACCAAGTAAAATTGTTAGATTTTTAAACAACAACAACAACAAAGCTGTAAGTCCCAACTATTTGAGGTCGACTACATGGATCTTTTGTCACTATTGAGATATGTAAAAAGTTATATATTTATTTAAATTCAGAGTATCTAAAAATATTTATTTATAATTTTTATTAAAGTCATTTTAGGTCTTTCTCTACCTCTTCTCGTATCATTAACATTAATTATTTCACCTCTTCTAACTATCGCATCCGGAGGTCTCCTAATCATATGTCCATTACTATCTTAAATGGTTTTATCTTATCTTATCCTCTATCAAAACAATACATAGTTGTTCACAAATAAGAGAATTTTTTTTCTTATCTTTCCTAGTAATTCTATACATCTCAACATTCTTATCTCAGCAACATAAAACTTTGCTAGATTTTTAAATAATGGCATATATGTTCAGAATTTGGAGAAATATAAATCTTTATATAAGAAGAAAAGGATAGCAACACCAACAATATAAATGCACTAAAAGGCGTATCTAGTGCACGAGACTCTTGTCAATACAGGGTCTGGAGGGTCAATGTATGTAATCTTAACAATTTGCATGCGCTAAAATTTACAAATATTTTTTTGGTAAAAACCAAATAATTTTTGTTGAACTCAAGGTTTTCAATTTTGAATAATATCACTCGTACCAAGCATTACGTACCGGTCCGCCAGCAAACTGGTACACGGACCACCCGCTATCGGATAGTGTGTGTGTGTGTGTGTGTGTGTGTGTATATATATATATATATATATATATATAAAGGTGACGTCGCCTCGTTTTTATGCGACGTCGCCCTGCACGGGGAGTTGCTTTTATTTTATTATATATTTATATATATATGTATATAAATATATACCGAATGATTCTCGAAACTCCAGTACAGTACGATATTTCAATCCTTGATTAAACTGAAATATAAAAAATTGAGAACTTGATTTTCGCCCCCTACTTCAACTTTGATTTCCCTTACCATCCCATGCCAAGACCCTTTCACCCTTAAAACTTCTGCACCAAAACAGCTTAGGCATGCCCATAATTTCCTCATAACTCATAGTTTCCTTTAATAGACCAACTTAATATGTTGTACAATCATATTATTGTTGTGCTCATTTTCTCCTATCCACCAAAAGAAGTTAACATGCCAACTAGGATTGAGGTATGACACTTAAAGAAACCAACACTTGAAGCCAACCATGGTCTGTAGTCAATAGTGATTCTCTTGTTACATTCTGGTTGAGATAAGAACACCCCTCACCTATAAAAAACTGCTCAATACACAAATAACTTAAACAATTTACTGACTGATAAACTATTGAATGTAATTTAGATTTGTCATGGAGTTAAATAAATTATCATTTTTCCTGAAAGCAAAACTTCAGACAAATCTAAAAGCAATATAAGCATTGGCAGATGAAAAATAAATCAAGGAAAAATTGTGCAAACTTTGCTGCCTTTTTCAATCCATGAATGTAGCTAACTAAATCAAACAATGAATGTTTAGAACTAAGGGTTCAAATGGGTAAGCTAGCCCATCCAGTCAGTCAGTAGACTCGACAAATGATAATCAGGTAAAAATTAAGGACTTGAATTTATTTTCTCAAAGCTGGATCAACCTCAACCAACCAGGACTGATTAATTAAAATATCTTCAAAGCAATATTAGCACCACAATGTAAAAATGGTCATAGTTATCTACAATTATCCTCTAACGACAGGAATAACATCAAGATAGCTATATTAAGTTAACAATCTATTATCAGTGGTTTCAGGGCAACAGTTATCTTCTATATCTTGGTTTTCTAAATCTCACATCATTTCACACCCTAATTCGTGTTATTCTCATACTGATTAAAGTTTCATTAATCATTTGCATATCTTTGCTATGACGTTGCAATTAGATGGGCTGAAAGACTATCATGACGATAATTTGCAATGCTGTCAAGCCAGGTAGGTAATCAATAAGTGGGAAATTCTATACTTTCCTAAGAGGTTCCCAAGCATTTATGAGGACAGTCTTAACAGTTTAGGAAGTTCACTTGAAAAAACAAAAAAAATCATATATATAAGTAGCTACCATAAAAACCTAAGCAATAGAAGATATTATCGCAAATTCTTGAGACAAGCATATAGTTGTGAAAACAAAAAACCAAATGAGAGGTTAAACTAATTGACAACAAAACATAATCCTAATAGATTTTCCTCAGTTAAACAAGTTACATAATATGGCTTGGCAACATATTAAGAAAGCTAAAATGTAAAATCATAAGAAGCAGGATTTTCTGATTCTCAACTACAAAATGAATAACTTGAACGAGAAATAGTTCCCTTGCTATGATAGCACAAGAAGAAAAAGAATAAAGCAAATCAAAAGAATCTAATATAAGTTACTAGTAACTAAACAAAGGAAAAGGGGAAAGTGATAATGATGGTACACGACAAAGAAAAGGAAGTGATAATACATGCTAACTTGAAAAATAACAATAATGTGGGAAAAAAAATAACAGTAATGGAAAAGAATATTTTAAGCACTTAAGTACCAGTGACAGAATAGCAATTAGCAATAGCAGCAAATTATGATATAGTGGAAGGAATCAGGGGAAAAAGATGATGGAACTGGTAGAAATCATTTTAGCAACAGTATTAAAGGAAAAGAAAGCAGTATGGGCATAATAAAGAAAATAAATATACAGAACACAAAATTCCATAATAATAAAAGATACATAAGAGAGAAAGAGAAAGATAACCAATAAATAGCAGTAGATATCAATCAGCAGTAAAAGAAACAAAAGGTGCAGGAGAGTAGTGGAAATGGAAATACAACAAAAGAAATGAAATAGGAAATTCCTATATGCAAATATCAACGAGAAAGAAAAGGAAAAGGAAAGATAAAATGATACCTATTTTGCTGCCAGCAATATCTATTATAGTATCTTACACATGTCGACTCTATACCACTAAGATGTGATGTGGCAATCTACCTTGGACTTAAGCTTGGAACTCTCGACTCAAAAAAAGAAAAAAAAAGCTCTTACACTTAAGCTTGAAACTATATTATTCGCTTAATCAAATAAACTAGAATGTCATGGCCTACAAATAAGTAATCTGATGTATAAGATGCTAATAGATTCAAAAGATCTAGAACAAAGCTTCTAGACCCGAGATCAATATTTTCTTTCAAAATTATATAGCCTGCTCTAAGAATATAGGTTGACCAGACATATAGCCATGTAGATCAATGAGCATAAATTAAAATCTTCGCTCAAAGCAAAAGATATGATGACACAAATTTTTACTATTATAAGGAATAACAGAGCGGCATGTTACAGTCGAGAATTAAGAGTATAATTTGGTTACTAGGCTTTTGCATTTGAATCTCAACATGTAACCAACATAAAAAGATTATTCTATTAATTGATGCCATAATTGTTGGAATAAGACATCTCCAAATATTCCTATTTGAAACAACTCCATGGATTTGATTTTGCAGGTTATGTGCTACCTGTTTGTTTGAACTTAACAGAACAATCGAGTTGAGCATCAACTTTAAAGTTCAGTAGATACAATTAAGATAACTTTATGAATTTCAATTATGTTATAACTCATAGAAAAAACTATGCAGTATACAGAATTTCACATATGAACAATTGTTTCCTACAAAAACGTAGACAATTTTATGTTACTGATTGAACAATGGCATACTGCATGATATTAAACAATAGAAAAAGAAAAAATTGATATCCATGGTAATTTTGATCCGATGCAAGGTCTTACTTCTTGAAGGAGCATTCCATCGACTGTACTGAATATCCTAATCAGTGTGCCCTTGGAGCTTGCAGTTGCAATCAACCGTCCATCCTGCGAAAGTGCGAAGCAAGCAATCCTTGAATCATGTGCCGTTATGAACTTTGTCGACCTCGCCCCATAGTGCTCCACCCTGACCTGGCCCTTCTGACCACCGGGGCAGACGAGCACAAGCGACCCCTGCTGTTGTGAAACAGCGCATAAACCCTTAGGATTGGGCACAGTCTCAATCTGATGCACCAATTTGAGGTCCGCAAAATTGTACACGAATATTTTATGGTCGAGCACCACGATGATCCTGTCTCTACGGAGCCGGACAGCGCGGACATCCGACCGAAACGACAGCTCCCCAATGCACCGGCTCTGGTGATCATCCCAAATCATAACCTTATTGGGCGGATAATACGGGCTAGTCCCGCCTCCGACGAGCGCGAGGATGTTGCACCTGAACAGCATCTCGACAACGCCGACGCCACCGCCGTCGAAGTCCCGGCGAAATATTTCCCGAAAGGGGTCACAGTTGTAGATCCGGAAACCCCTATCGGTGCCGGCGGCGAAGCAACCGTGGTCCTGGTTGAAGGAAAGACGGAGCAGCGACGGCACCACCAACTCGGCCTCCACCTTCGGCGGCGACGACGAGGAGCTGACGGGTAGGAGCGGCGGCGGGTCTGCCGGGAGAGCCGACTCGTGGGAAGAGAACGAGGTCTCGGAGGAGGGTAAATCGACGGAAGGCGCAACTTCGCCGCAGGACTCGGGTTCGACGGGCTCCTCCTCCTCCCTCGGATCGATAGACCGAGGCGGCGAGGCCTGCGAGGGCCCGGAATCCTCCACGAGAGGAGGGGCAAACGAAGAATCAGAGTCAGGGTCTGGATTCGTCCACGGGAGAGGAGAAAGCGAAGAAGAAGAGGAGGAGGGGGAGGAAGACGATGGAGGGATTGAGAGGGAAGCCATGGATGGAGAAGGGGACGAGTCGAAGAGAGATGAAAAGGAAGGCTGGCTGGGAGAAGAGGCGGCGAGGACTCGTCGAAGAAGACAACACGGATTCGTTGTTAAATTACGGTTATGCCACACCGTGCACAATGTAAGATTGAGGTTACTTTCCTTCTGTTTGTAGGGATCGGATTGGCGAGCACAATTCTTTTTGTGCTCGCCGTGAGCGACAGCACACCACTTTCTTCGAGTCGTCGTGGCGGATTATGAGGGGGCCCACGTTGACACCGTGATTACAACGTCATTTTATATTTCTTATTTCTACATGTGAGTGAGACCTGAAATATTTTTATTTACTTATTTGATAATGTATTCATTTATAGTTTGAGGTGTTTAATTGATACTTATTAGTGATATCATTTAGAAAAAATTTCCACAATTGTTAACACTTCATAGTAGTCTCACATATGTAATTACTTGATCATACATATTAATGCTTGAAATATATCTAACCATGTAACTACTGAAATGCATTCGTAAAAATACGTGAGGAAAAAATTACTTGAGAATAACTATTACCTAATTAGAAATATATATATATATATATATATATATATATTATAAGATCAAATTAAAATGTCAATATATATTTGTTAAGATTGCTGTTTTAGAGTAGCTGAAGTACATTTTTTATAAAATAAAATTGATTCATAGTTGTTTTAACTCTAGCCGTTAGTATTTTCTAATAGGATAATGACTATAATAAGAAATTATATTAATAAATCAATAATTTTATCTAAATTATTGATATAATACATCAGGCTCATTATTAAAATAAATATATACAAACAAATATTTCAAATGTGATTTTTGTTTAATAAATTTTTGGTGTTTAATATTTTTTTTTACATTTCATTTGATTTTGCATAAGTCATATTGTATGGTTATGTGTATGGTTATGTGTTTGTCCACGAATGTTAGCCTCTCAGAAATCTACTATGATTTAATTGATTCATAGATGTTTATGTTTATGTATTTGTTCACAAAGATCAAACTCTCAAAAAAACATATTAGAAAAAATATTTTAATTGAGATTCACAAATGATCATTTCGAAAAATACTTTATAGCTAATATAAATTATATTTATATACTTCATAAATTTTGAACGATCGCATAATAAAATATTCAAAATGATCTACTATAGATCGAAATACCTATAAGTACCTGTACGACACAACTTTCATTTATAAGTCTAGAGCGATCATCGAAGCTAACTAAAATAAGATTGCTAAGCCTACCTTTTACATGTTGTATAAAATATAAACAAAATCGAAAAACACTAAGATACATACGCATTATATCAAATATCCCATTTATAATTTTATCTGTAATAATTTAGCATGGATATTATATTACAAATATATTTACATATTAATCCTATCTTATCATAGCATAAGCATTTTAGCATTTAGAGGATGCTAATATAATTTTTAATTTTTTTATATATCCTCTAGTATTATTTAAATCATAAAATTATCAATGAGGAACTAACATAATTTATATAATTTTATTTATTTATATAATTATTTTTCTTTTATTTACTATAATACATAGGTTGTATTTTATTTATTTATTTATTTATTTTTATTTTACTTATCAATTTAAATTTAAAAAAATATGTTTATTTTTTTAAAAAAATTAAAATATTAAAAGGGTAAATTTTTCATATAATATTTAATAAAAATTTAAAATATAATTTTATCAAATAATGTTACATAAATACATATTTAAAAATATAATTTTTATCTATTATTTACCAAATACTCTTAACTTAACTAAACACGTGATATTTTACATATTTTCGACAAAAAAATTTTATAATCGACCTTAAATAGTTAAAATTTATGATTTTATTATTATTATTTGATTACCATAACAAAAGTGAGAAACTAATACTTTGACTTTGTAGTTAAGAGAAAAAAAATTTACAGATGTATTGTTGTAAATCTCTACTAGCTATTGTAAATTAATACTTAAAAACATAAGGAATTTCTAATGATTTATTTTTTTAACTTAAATTGATTAATGTTAGCCAACGAGAGGTTAGACAATTTTCTCTTACCATTGACAGGTATAATTCTTTTCTTTACAATTAAATCATCTATTCGTGCATTATGTGGACAAAACGAAGAATAATTTTATACGAATTGAAATCCATATTTGTGAAATTATATAGTACCAAAGGACGCAAATATCCGATTGACTGCATCAGAATTTCTATATTCATTCTAATGGAGAGGATTGGTTCAATTAAGTTCAACCAAGTCCAAATTAATTATCAGAATCCCCAATCATGTATTTGGGTATGTTGACATATGATGATCCGAACTAAATCATTACAGGTTGAGGATTCAAAAACACTGAGCACTGTGTGGTGTCCACACTAATGAATAAAGTATATCTAAACTTTATACATTCGCTAATTTGCACTAACCAACATCGACGACATGATGAAACGAAGAGGGAAGAGGAAGTCGTCTTCTCTAGAAACCGAAGTCGCCGGCATCATCGAATCCGGCATCGTAGCCTGCGTCGTAGGCGGAGGCGTCGGATATCATATCCCCAATCAGAAGCCCGCCGAGGGCACCGCCGAGGAGCCCCGCTCCCAACCCCATCCCTAGCCTGTTCTTCCTCTGCGGCTGCACCACCGGTGCCGGCGCCGCCCCGTACCCGTACCCGTACCCCGCCGGAGGGTACCCGTAACCGTACCCATATGGTGGCGCTTGCTGGTACCCCGGCTGTGGAGTGGAGGATACGGCGGCGGCGCTGCCCCGTATGCGGGATACGGGGCCGAGCTGGGGCCCGGCGGGTACGCCATCACAGGCTCATCCGCCTTCGCCGAGGACGGCGCTGAGTGCGAGGCGGAGACCGCAGGGTATGACGTGACCGGAGGCCAGCGGGCGTCGAGCGGGGCGGCGGCCGACGCGGTGGCGGGCGCCAAGACCCGCTCGCTGAGGCTGTAGGAGAAGTTGAGGACGCCCTTGGGCTTGCCGGATGTCGTCCCGTGGATCTGATAGCTGACGAACTGGACGGGCCGCGGGCCATCGCCGGCACCGGCGAGGAGATCGGAGAGGGGGACGCGGACTTCGCCGATGTTACGGTCGCCGAGGGCGCGGTCGGTGCGGAGGAGGATGTGGAGAAAGTGGCGATGAGCGACGTCGTTGGGGACGGTGAGGCGGTGGGTGGAGTTCCAGGACGGGTTGCGGCCGCCCTCGCGATCGGGAGGCGTACGCTGCCACACGCGGGGATCGCTAGAGATGGTGACAACGGCGTAAACGGCCATCTTGGAGAAGACGTTGACGTTCTTGAGGCCCTTGGCCGAGATCAAGGTGATATCCATCGTTCTAAACGCCATGGTTCGATCTGGCAATACTACACGAAGAGGTTTTGGACAGAGCTACGATTTGGGGTTTGGGAAGAAGACGGACGATCATTATATAGCGACTTAATAATTATGTCGGTTTCGGCGAAGCGGTATCGGCTGTTTCGTAGCAGCTTCGAGTATTTGTTTACGCGTTTGTAATTTGAAATGACAATAATACCCTTATTACCTGCTACGTGGAGCTCGAAAATGGAGCCATGTGGCAAGGAACGGTATGGCGGTAGAGCACACATTCTTCACAACCTCCACGAAGCCCGTCGCAGCGTGGGGGGCCCAGCTTTAAAAGCGAGGCAGACGGATGATCGAGGGCAGAATCAACGGTCAGGATTATTCATTCGTTGGGACGAACGGCTTTGATGAAAACCTAGGAGAGCCGTTCTGTGGACGGAGTCACGCCCGCGTTGGGTTTTGGTCAATGCCAAAGTCGCCGATGAGGGTGACGTGGCACCAAATTCTTGGTGACTTATTGCCGTGGAATTGGGGAAGACGAACTCGTCGGAGTCGTCCTCATGACTTCAAGGGAAGTTTCTTATTTAGAGTAAATAGGTAAAAATATGTGAACGTCCTAAAAAACATAGGTTTCCAGTATTGACATTTTTCCAAGCGTAAATTATAGTTGTGCTCAATAATAAAACGCGAATTTTCAATCAACTGCATGGATACTTTTTATAAAATAATTCTAAATAAAAAAAATAAATTATTTTTTTACTATTTTTAATAAGAATTATTTTAGACTAAATAGAATTTTAGAAATACGATTGCACCGATGTTCACCTCCAGATGGAGTTGGTGGGGTTCTCTTATCAATTCTATTAGGACCTTTTTTTAATATAATTGACGGGTTCTCTAACCATTATTTATCAATTTTATCATATATGTTAGGCATTTATGTAGGTATTTAAATTGGAATCGAATATATATATATATATATATATATATATATATCCTATTTGAATCCATCCCATATGTGATTAAACTATACCTAAGTTAAGTTCATTAAACAATAAATCCGGTGTATTAAACAAATATAGAGTTAGGATACGTTGTCTGATTATAGAGATCTTAAAAAAAAAGCTATATGGGAGTGCACCTGATAAGATATTTCTGATGCTTAAATTAGTAGGAATTTGGATGATCTGATCAGATGCCAAAGAGAATATTCTAAACACACATAAGGGGATTTTTTACGGAAAGATCAGGTAATCCAATGCCTTGGATTAAGATCACGATAAACATAAAAATAATTACGAGTATCAATGGAGTGTGGAATGATGCATCGAACCTATGGGAAGTGGAATAACAATTTGCTGAGTCAACACTTTAGTTAGTATCATGCTATTAGCCTTGTAGGGTTGGATCCCACGTGATGTATCGATTGAATAAGAGTAGGGTGTTAGTTAAACTGGTAGATATGTGAAAATGACTTGTTTCGCTAGATATAGATCAGTGATTGCCTATGTATCCTATCTCCCATATAATCTTCTTTATCGTATTTTAATTCATGAAGTGAGGCTGAGACACGTTGTACTATTCAGTAAGTTGTCAACATAATCTAGCAGTTATCAGACGATGTTTCATGCCTAAATTGTTTGTCTTTGAGAGTTATTTATATTTTGACTCAGGTTGTATTGTTGTTAAAAATGCTCTGTGACTAGTTTAGCCATATTGTCATTGTAGGACGTTTTATGAATGATTCAATTACATCATAATCGTGGAACACTTCATGGTTAATTCGATCATGTTATTATTGTAAAATGTTTTATGGTCGAATCAATAATATCATCATTCCAAGACACTTCAGGATGATTTGACTGTCATAGTAGTAATATATTTTATGGTCATCATCGTTAGATACTTTATGATTGATTCGATCATGCTATCATCATTAGGAATATTTTAAGGTCGATTCAACTACATAGTTATCTAAAGATGTTTTATGATCGATTCAAGTATACCATTATCATATTGACTAATGGACCCTCTATTTATAGAGGTCGAGAGACCCTTCATTTGTCTAATAATTTTGGACAAATGACGTCGCACGAGATTGGTCAAAAAAGATTGCTCACAGATATTTTGTTATCCTCAAATCCTTACGATTCGACTATCAACTCATGTAAAGCTTCCCCATTAGGCCATGCACCCAGCATACATGTAATCATTATAGGATATTTGCATCAAGTCAAATCAGGCAATGTTACTAACGTAGATTAGAAGCTGATGCGATGGCGACAACTCACATGAGCAAATATGATTTACCCATAGGGTTTGTTACATAATCCGGAATTTAAAGTGACAAAAGTGAGTAGCATGCATGACACACTCAATGAGTCAATGTGTTCAAACACTCAAAAAGATAATTCTTGACATCTCTTATTAATGACGTGGTTGAATAGATCATAAAGCATCCGAAGTTATTAATGCGATCAAATTAATGACGTGGACAACCAAAACTTATCCTAACATATAGATACTTAAGAAATTTTGATGTATTGTCATTATCATTTAATGATGGTATAATACTTATAAATTTCACCACACTAAAATATAAATTTGATTAATTATTTATGCATCCAAGTTTGAATCTAAATTCAAAAGGTAAATCAACAAAAGACATCACTTCACTGCAAGACTTAAGTTCACCAATCTCCTCCATCCATACATCAGAATATTCCCCCCTAGGTTAAATCCATTATAAAAAATCACTTTGGGTATGATAATCAAGGTTAATTATTATTTACCAAAATTACTCTATCATTGTCGACTACTGACTTGGGCGTTAGAGAGACTATGTCAAAAATTTCATTCGACCTCAGTCTTTATGTAGATTGATCACAGAGCATGCGATCAAACCGCCCTTAGCCCCCAAGTGAGCATCTAAATCTTCCTCTTGGCCACATCATATTTCGTGTGCTTGTAGTCCTGATTCGAGTTGGGCTGATCCAAGTATCATTATTTTTTTTTTACCATTTTCATACTAAGAGAGCCAATGTTGTAAGAACATTATTCTGTCAACCCACTCAATAAGCACCTTAGCAAGGGTGCTCTACCCTTGACCTACAAACACAACCCAAGGTGCTCTCTAGGACAATAAAGAAGTCAACACGACTTGAGACGCTCTTTATGATGATAACATAACCAATATGGCATAAGGCACTCTCTACCATGATAGCATGATCGACATAGCCTGAAGTGCTCTCAACAATGTTAGTGTGGCCATGATCCAAAGTACTCTATACGATAATAGCATGATTGATATGACCCGAAGCACTCATTATGATGACTGTGTGATTGACATGGTTTGAGGAGCCCCTATGATGATAGTGTGACTAACATGACCCAAGATACTCTCTACCATATTGGTGTGGTCGACACAATCATAAACTCCCTTTGTGATGGCATCATAACCGATACAGCCTAAAGCGATCTTTTCAATAATCATATGGTCGAAATGGCTCAAGATTCTCCCTTTGACTATAACATGGTCAAAATGATCTCTACGATGATAGTATGATCAACATTACTCAAAGCACTCTTTACAACAGCAACATGGTTGATATGGTTCAAAGCACGACTAACATAGCCTAAGTGCTTTTGTTGGTGACACGACTTGAGGTATTTTCTATGATGACAATGTGATTGGCACGACCCAAAGCACTCTTCATGACATCAATACGATCGATATGGCCTAAAGTGCTCTCTACCATGATATTGTGATTGACACAACCTGAAGCGTCTTTGTGATGGTGCAATCGACAATATCCAAGACACTCTCTACATTGATATTATGACCAACACAACTGCAAACGCTCACTATAGTGACAACATGAATGGCATGGCCCAAAGCACTTCGTATGATATTAGTATAACTAACATAGTAATGCAGCAAGCATAGTTCGAAGCACTCCTTTTAATGATAGTGCGGTCAAAATTGCATGAGGTATTTCCTTTGATGTTAGCATGATTGAAATGATCTAAAACATCCCAACATCTAATATGTCCTCCATAGATATAAGAATTTATAATACGTGATACGTCATTTATAGACGAAAGCATATGAAGTGTTTGATGCATCCTCTTCTATGAGAAAAAAACATCCCAATGGCTAACATGTCTTTTGTAAACAAAAGTATCTTTAACATGCGATGTATCCTTCGCAGGCAAGAGCATTTAAAGCATTCAATGAGTCCTCCAAGGATAAAAAGGATCCCAATGGTTGAAGCATTTTTCACGAACAAAAACATCTTTAACATGCACTGCATTGTTCATGGACAAGAGCAACCGAGGCATTATCCAAAGACAAAAAAATCCCAATAGCTAACACATCCTTTGTGCCTACAAGCGTCTTTAACACAAAGCCAACTTACTTGATATAGTTAGGTCGGTGTTCAAATAAGATTTTGCAAGAGATAGGTAGATTGGCCAACCCACAATCGGCTGCCCTGAAGTGGGTAAATCGGCCAACCTAGAGCTAGACTTCCAGATGTGAGTAGATCAAGAGGTTTGTGGCTGATCGATCTAGTAAATCTACCCAATGTTGTTAGATCAGCCTAGCGAACTAATTCACATGATGTGGGTAGCTTGTGAGTTTTTAGAGTTGATGAATCCAATAAAATAATCTACCCAATCTCGATGTGGTTAATCAGTAGTCAATTGAGAGACAAATTTTGTTGTTCGACATGTGTAGATTGAGAGATAATAACAATTTGAAAGGAGATGAGTGTTGGTCCCATCACTTGGTGTGGGTTCGTCCGCTCCACTCATAGAGATGTTTCTATGGCTAGATGTGGGTCCCTAGGCCCCAATGTCGTGGATTGGGCGAGGACCACTCTAAATGCAAATGGATCATAATCTTTTCCTTTGTGGGCATCTTAGCATGTTTATGGCAAGTAGCCATAATTTTTTTATGATTGATGTGGACATCTCGGTATGTCAAAGGCAAAATGCCCAACGATGTGGTCGTCTCGTTGCATCGCGGTAGGTGATAGGTCAAGCAAGTGATTGAGACCCAACATGCTAAATCGACATATCCAAGGTAGATTGCGTGGCAACATGGATGCCTCGTAGCATCCTCGTTGTAGATTGAGCAGAGAAGACAAACCCCATGTGGAGAAGAAGATGAGACTGTTGGAAAATATAACAAAGAAGATGATGAAACTATTATGGAAACAAATAACAAACACAAGATCAAGGACACTATTGGAAATATATTTAGGCTTGAAATGTTTATAATCACTTTCCTAAAAATAATATTTATACCCTCTTCTTAATAAGATTGTTATGGGTTTGATACAAATAGTTTTAGTATATATGACAAGCCTTTAGAAGATCTGCATTGAGTAAACAATAAAGAATCTTCAATAAAGAATTAGAGAATGTCTAATTCAATGACTTGGAGAGTTATTATGAAAGAAGAATTTGAATGAGATATTATCCATAATTTATTCTCAAATATCTATTTATAGATATTTTCATAAAAGATAATCTTCGAAAAATAACTACAAAGGAAACCACCTATTCAAATAACTCTTTTAAAAATAAATCTTTTTTTAATTTGAACAATTTATAACAATCCCCCACTTATTTAAATTTAATTTTTTTTCAAGTGATTAATTAGCTTTTTGAATAAAGTAACATATCTTTCGATTTGAATATTACCTTAGTGTAAGTATTACAAAGTGAAATTGAAATCCCAAATAGCATAAAAGCTTTGAATTTGTTATTCCTAATGACAACACCGATGATACCATACACATAAACATAACATCCTTGTATTCCTTATAAATTCTCGCTCAGCCCTAATATGGACTTGAGTTTATCTAAGTTTATAAACTTTTATGAGAGAAACTCCAACTCTTAAATAAAGCGGCACCACTTCTAAGTTCATATAGATGAAGTTCTTATAGTATCTTTGTCAATGTTGATCTTACAACTTCTTTTGTAAGAGATTTGGTGAACGGATCAACCAAATTCTCACTTGTTTTCATAAATGTGAGTGAAATAATCTCACTCTTGATTAATTTCCTCACATAATCATATCTAGGATGTATGTTTCTTGACTATCTATTATATATTTTACTATATGCATGAGCTAAAGTGACTTGATTATCCCAAAGTATAGAAATTAAATTCACACTTTTAGAAGTCAATGAAATTTCTAATAGAAAGTTCCTTAATCATTTAGCCTCTTTTCCTATTTTTGCTAGAGCAACAAATTCTGATTCCATAGTTGAGTTATACATGTTTATTTCTTGCTCTTCAAAGAATCAACACCACCTCCTAAGGTGAACACCCAACCAGTATATTTGTTATCTTCAAAACTCGATATCCAACTTATGTTAGTATATCATTCTAAAATAGTAAGAAATTTTAAGTATTGTAAGTCATAACTTTGGTCCATTTAAGATACCCAAGAATTCTTTCAATTACCTTCCAATGTTCTACATTTGGATTGCTAGTAAATCTACTCAATTTATTAATTACAAATACTATATCAGGTCTTGTCCACTGCATTACATACATAAGACTTATTATAGCACTTAAATATTTTAATTGAGCCATTATTCTTCTAATATTCTTGACTAATTTGATACTTAGGTTAAATGGGATATTTGCTTCTTTGATTTTTAAGTGACTAAATTTCTCCAGTACTTTCTCTATATAATGAGTTTAATCAAAACATATCCCTCACTATTTCTTTTTACCTTGATATCTAGTATGATATCAATTTGCCCAAGATCTTTCATCTTAAATGTTGAAGATAGAAACCTCTTTGTTTTTACAATAGCTTTCATGTCGTTGCTCACTATTAGCATATTATCAACATAAAGTAAAACTATCACCATATAGTCATCACAAGTTTTGAGATAAACACATTTATCTGTAACATTTTAAACAAATCCATTAGAAAAAAATTTTGTATCAAATTTCTCATGCCACTATTTTGGAGTCTCCTTTAAACCATACAATGACTTAATAAATTTACACACTTTATGTTCATTTCTCGGTAGAACAAAACCTTCGGGTTATTCCATATATACCTTCTCATCAAGGTCTCCATTTAGAAATACTATTTTGATATTCATTTGATGAACATAAAGATAAAAAATTGATGTTAAAGCAAAAATAATTCTAATAGATGTGATCCTAGCCACAGGAGCATATGTGTCAAAAATAATTTATTTCTTCCTTTCGTCGAAATTTTTTAGCAACTAACTTTGCTTTGAACATTTGGAGAGTACCATATGTATGATACTTCCTATGAAATACTCATTTACAACTAATAGGTTTAGAGGCAGAAAATAAATCGATAAGTTTCCAAGCGTGGTTTGACATGATAGAATCCATCTCATTATTAATAGCATTCTTGCAGAAAGCAACATCACAAGAGGCCATAGCTTCTTTAAACGTTTTAGGATTATCTTCCACTTGTAAAACAAGAGGAATTATTTTTAAGACTCTCTCAGTAATTCTTTCTATAAGGTAAAAGAAAATACTTTGAGAATCAATCTCATTTGATCTTAATATTTTTACTTTTCATACATGAGTGTTTATCCTTAATTCATGAGGTTGCTCTCCAACCTCTTGTGAACTTGATTGATGTCTGACGAAAGGAATATTAGGTTGGTCACTAACCTTTTGAGATGTCTCCACTAGTGACTCTTCACTAGTTGAAGGATAAACATTATTACTTGAAGTCATTAAGTGTTCAAAACACTTCATATCTCGAGATTCTATTATGATGTTAGACTCCAAATTAAAAAGTTTATAAGTTTTGTTATTTGAGGCATAGCCTATAAATGCATATTTAATTTCTCTATGTCCTAACTTTATCTTTTGAGGATCATTATTCTTGTAATATGCAAGACACCCCTACACTTTAAAATAACTAATGTTAGGTTATCTTTCTTTCCATAACTCATATAGAGATCTTATTCTTTTTAAAGAAAATTCTATTTAAAATATGACATGTAGCCAATAAAGCTTCTCCCCACAAATTATAAGATAATTTAGCATACATAGCATTAATCATCTCTAGATAAGTTATATTTTTTATTTATGCTATTGTATTTTGCTCAGGTGTTCTATGTGTTGAGCATTCATGAATTATGTCATATTATTTACAAAATAAGTTAAATTCATTAGAAAAGTATTCTCCTCCTCTATCACTTCTTAAAACTTTAATTTTCTTCCCTAATTGATTTTCAACTTCTACTTTATGTGTCTTAAAAACATTAAAAGCATCAATTTTATGTTTAAGTAAACATATGTCCTCTTATTAATATGTCATTTAATTCACATATATCATAATATATTATGAAGGTTTCTTCATCATTTGATTTAACACAAATTTCACATTTATTAAGGTCATTAAAATGATAATTTATTAAGCCACACTTAATCATTCTTTTAATGGTGTTAGTTTCAATATTACTAATCTATCATGCTATAATGAATAAAAATCAATGATATAAACAAAAGCAACATCTTTATTAAATTTAGAATCATTGTCAACAATAGATAATTTGACTATTCCCTCAATGAAATAGTCTTTTCTAACAAAAGTTTCATAACCTAGATTCAAATACAGATTTAATTCTAAGTTTGACAAGGAGATTCTTACTTACTAAATTTCTACTCATATCTAGATATTAGTAAGAGTGACTTTCTTTCCTAAAGTGAAAGTGAGTTTCACATTTCCTTTGCTAATCACCTTAGAACGAACCTTATTTCCCGTTTGAATCTCTTGCCCTTCTGTAACTTCTTTGTAAGTCTTGAAGAGTGTCTTATCATAGCAAATATAGACATCAACATAAGTATCATACCACTAATCAGAAACCTTGCCAAATATGGCATTCACTTCACTCATCATAGTGATTATATTATCATCTCTCTCAATGGAATTGACTTTCGGTTTCTGGCTTTTCTTAATTTACAATCCTTAGCAAAATGACAAGGTTTTCTATAAATAAAATAGCCACTCTTTAGCTTCTTAAATTTTCCTTATATCCTTTTTGGGGCCAAAATGATTCTCTTTATTTTACTTGCTTTTGTTGGAATTCTTAGGTTGATTTATAGCATTTGCTTTTATATTGCCAAAAGAGTTCTCGCTCTTGTCTCTCATCCTCGATTCCTCAATTTAAAGATATTTTTAAATTTACTGCAAAGTAATATCCTTGGAGTCATGCAAAATCTTCTTCCTATACTCTTTTCAAAATGAAGGCAACTTAGCTATTATAGCCCCTACTTGAAAAGGTTCAGGAAGTTCGATTTTTTCAGCCTTCAATTGATTAACAATGGCCTGCAACTCATGCACTTGTGCTAAGATTAGCTTGTCAACCATAAACTTATAATTAAAATATTTAAAAATTTAAAAAAATTGTACCTTCTTCCTCGGCATGATACTTGAATTCCAAATTGCTTTTAAAGATGATTCCACTGTATAATGATCATAAAGTTCGTCTGCAAGAACATTGAGAATGTGTCCTCTACATATAACTTCATCTTCATTTCTCTTCTTTTGTTTAGCCTTGATTTTATAGATGTCATTATCGGTTAGATCAGGAATTGGTTGAAGATTTGAATCAAGTACATAGAAAATCTTTAAAGCAGTCAACATGAACTTCATCTTGTTTTGCCAATAGATGAAATTCATTCCATCAAAATGATCCAAACAAACAAAATCTTAATTCAATAATTTGATGGTATTTATGGCCTCCATGGTGAATTTGTATAAACTCACAAAATATTATTTTTAGATTGTTAGAAAATACAAAGAGGATGAAAAGATTATGGAAACAAATAACAAACACAAGATCAAGAACACTATAGGAAATATATTTAGGCTTGAAATATATATAAACACTTTCCTAAAAATGATATTTGCACCATCTTTTCAACAAGATTGCTATGGGTTTAATACAAATAGTTTTAGTGGATATGATAAACCTTTAAAAGATCTGAATTGAGCAAAGAATAAAAAATCTTTAAAGAGGAATTAAAGAATGTCTAATTTAATCACTTAGAGAGTTATCAAGAAGAATCTGAAAAATATGTTATTTATAATTTACTCTCAAATACCTATTTATAGATATTTTCACAAAAGACACAACCTTTTAAAAATAACTACCAAAATAACTATAAAGGAAATCACATTTTCAAATAACTCTTTTGAAAAGAAATCTTTTTTTCTAATTTGAACAATTTATAACAGATGCCACATTAGACGTTGATAAAGTCATCATGACTGAGGCTAAAACTAGTGGTGTGTGAACATGACTATGAAGAATCAGCTCTGTGCCCTCGGCCCTTCTTCCCCCTCCTCTTTTAATGGGTCGAGCATCAAAGTATCGAATCTGGAGGAGGCTATGCATGGACCACGGTGCCAACTCGCTACCCTTGATTGTTAGGGAGGATGCGATGAAGTGGAGGGTGTGCTACTTCTATGACTCACAAGTGGCCAACTACTACTATGAGGAGGCTCACCCAATGAAACCCCATCAAATCTCGTTGTGGACAATTTGACTCTACTGCAGGGTCGGGCGGAGCTTCCACCACCCGATGTATGTGCCTACGCTCTGCTTTGCAGCATGTCAATAGTGATGAGCTTCCATTGTCGAGAGTTGGAGGTGATTATTGAGTAAAGCCAACCTGACACAATACCCTCCACTTCAGGAGGCGGCTTCAGTCGAACTTTCGCCCAAGCCCCGAAGCTAAACTAACCCGACTTGGAACAAACAACCTAGTCTGATGCATTGCCCCTACCATACCCTCGTCCGCACTGACCATCCACACTAAAATTGGAGGATATAACATAATGACTTACCGAGTTAGCTTTCTCATAAGTCTTATATGTTCAATCTCATGGGTTCTAGTCAATGCCCTCATTGGCACCACATCGTCAGTATTGTAGGGGTTGGATCTCATATGATGTGTTGGCTGAATGAGATCGAAGTGTGGCCATGATGTCAGCTAAGTGAAAATAACCAATATGTTTCGGCATGTGTAGTGGGATTAAGGTATGATGTATCATTCAATAGGCTATTGACCAATATTTCATGCTTATGCTAGCTGTGTCACATAGAGTCATTTCTTTGTTGGACTTGATAGTATTGTTGTCAAAAGGTACTTTTCAAGTTGATTCAAACATGTTATTATTATAGGACAGTTCATGATTGATACAACTATATTATCATCATGAGATGCTTCATGGCCAACATTATAGGTCAAATTGATAACCTCGTTATCACCATATTGTTAGCCTTATAGGGTCAGATCTCACATGATGTGTGGGCTAAATGAGATTAAGGTATTGTCCATTTGAAAAAATGATAAGTTAAGCATATAGAGATAGCACATCAACGGTTGCATATGCATAATATCTCCCTTATCATCTACCCCCGTTGTGTTCTGACACATGAAGTGGGGTTGAGACACGATGTGTCATTCAACAAGTTGTCGGCTACATCGACACTTATTTGATGATGTTCTATACCTAAGTTGTCTATGTCATCGAGAGTCATTTCCTTATTAGATTCAATTGTATTGTTATTGTAAAATTCATGATTAATTTAGTCATGTTGTCATTGTAAGACGCTTTTTGGCCAATTTAGTTGTATCATCATCGTAGGATACTTTATAGTCGATTTGACTTTATCATCACGAGAGAATGCTTCGTGGTTGACTTGATCACATTATCGTCATGGGATGCTTAATGATTGATTCAACTATATTGTTGTCGTATGATATTTTATGACTAATCAATTATGTTTTTCGTCAAGATATGTATTCTCAAGCAATTTAGTTATTATTGACAATTTAATCGCATCATTAAAGAGAAGGGGCATTTTATTTATAAAGGCTAAAAACCCTCATGGAGATCATGATCTCCATGAGTCCTAATGGTTTAGTTGACAATTGACATGAAGCTTTCCCATTAGGTCACAAATGTAGTCCGCAAGTAATCATTGAATGATGTCAAGGATCAGATAAAAAATTAGGTGATGTGCCCAAAGCGATAGGCCTACCAGAAATCGATGTGATGGTGATGACCCACGCAAGCAGATTTGATATGCATTAGGGTATGTTATGCAATTCTGGATTCAAAGCGACAAAAGTGAGCAATGTGCATGTAAAGGAGAGGCATGCCAATATGACTAAACTACTCAAAGTGGCAATTCCCAATATCAGCATGGCTGAATCGTCCAAAGGGGCATCTCCCAACAATGATGTGGTTCAATCGATCATACGATAATGACAAGGTCGAATTGGCCATAAAGTGTCTAATGATGATGATACAATCAAATTGACTATGAAGAATCCTCCAATAATGAAGCAACTAAAATGGACATGAAGTAATATGCAATGACAACACAACCGAATATACAATGAAGTATTATGGTAATGACAACCCGTATGAATCAACTATGAAGCATTCTATAATGATAACATAACCAAATCATCTAATTAAGTGCTTGAATGGTATATCATGTCTTGATCCTACTTCATGTATCAAAATGATGGAGCATAGATGATAAGAGAGATATATAGTTAACCTGAGCCAACGAGAGCATCAATTTGGCCCCATGAGGTTGGCCGCATGCATTGGCAAAGTTGACTTGATAAGTTGTTACTCTATATTCTTATGTTCGACGCATTATGTCACAACCCTTTAATGACCAAATGAAGCTTGTAACTATATCCCATATTCTTACGTTTGACACACTATGTCATAACCATTTGATCATCTACCATACTATAAAAAAGCTCACAAATGCATTTTTGGCTATGAACACTCCTTGATTGAACACATTTCCGTTGACATCTAATTGTATCCTTTGAATTCTTACTAATTTAAGTATCAAATGAGTTTAATCCAATAAACCTCTACATAGTTTTCTTGGAGGGTCTCAGGTTGAATCCTCCTATCTCCCGACACTTTAATATGTGATAAACCTATAAGTGAATTTCAATTCACTCCGAACTCCCTCTTCGTGTCGAACAACTAAAATTTACCTTAACATATAGATACTTGAAATTTTTTGACATTATCATTATCAATTAATGATGATATGATACTCATAAATTTCACCATACTAAAATCTAAATTTAATTACTTATGCATTATTAAACTAAATCCCTAAAATTTAAGTAATCAAATAGATTGAAAACTCAATAAAATTTGACTTATTGGAATCTATGATCTTCACTTGAATGGGAGACATGGAATAATGCAACACAACGAACCCACCAGAAGCCCATGAAAACAAAGTCCGGCCCAATTACCGGGAAATGACGTCGGTGTCGCATCGTTTAGGGTTTTGGAATACCTACATATAAAAGGGAACCTTTTTTCTGAATCTCTCTCGGCTGCGGTCTCAATCGTTTGACGCGAGAACAGGAGACGGCGGCGACAGAGGAGGCGGCAGACCAGCCATGGTTCATGTCAGTTTCTACCGCAACTGTAAGCCCCTCTCTTCGTTAATCTATGATCTGATACTTTGGATTTGATAGGGATTATTTTAGAGGATTTTTGTCCGCAAATTTTTGAGGTTTTCGGAATTCGAGATCTGATCGAGAAGTCCTAGTAAATGTGGATGATGTTTGGCAGATGGGAAGACCTTCAAGAAGCCCCGCCGCCCGTACGAGAAGGAGCGGCTGGACGCGGAGCTGAAGCTGGTGGGGGAGTACGGGCTCCGGTGCAAGCGCGAGCTGTGGAGGGTGCAATACGCGCTTAGCCGGATCCGGAACGCCGCCAGGGATCTGCTGACGCTCGACGAGAAGAACCCCCGCCGGATCTTTGAGGGCGAGGCCCTGCTCCGCCGGATGAACCGGTACGGCCTCCTCGAGGAGGGCCAGAACAAGCTCGACTACGTTCTCGCTCTCACCGTCGAGAACTTCCTCGAGCGCCGCCTCCAGACGCTCGTCTTCAAGTCCGGGATGGCCAAGTCCATCCACCACGCTCGCGTCCTGATCAGGCAGCGTCACATCAGGTTGCCCAACTCCTCCTTTTATGACTAATAATGCGCACTGTCGTTGTGAAGAACTGTGTTGAAAGCTCCCATTTACAGCTTTATTGTGATCTCATTGCTAGGATAGTTTTTGCCTCTTCTATTGGACATGACTAGGTAAGGTAGTCTGAGTAGTCTGACAGGTTATCTGATTGGATGAGAAGATTTTTGGCTATGATTAAATTATTTTATATTTGCTAATATTCTAGGAATTGCTGCAATTTCCACTTCTGAAAAAAAGAATATATTAGGGTATGCATTTATGCTGCTTTGCATGTTAACTTGTGTGTTTTCTGTCATGTAGTTGTTTTCTAGCATATTCGTTGCTGACCATTGAATGTTCTATTCATGACTCATATCTGACTTGTGTATTCCTTTTGACATGTGTGATAGTTTCTCTTTTGATAAGCTGCATTATAGATGAGAATTCTCCTCTGTGGTTTTGTGTTTCATGTTGCATCTACTTGTTCTTTAGGTAGCTTTTCTGGTGGTACATTTGATCAATGTCCAAATTTGTCTTTCTGCTTGGAATGTCTGACTTTGTTTACTGCCTTGTGCATGGGGTAATCGGTGTGTCTTCTGTAGGTTTATTTGTAGTCTTATTAATTCGATGCTTGATAGCTCTGCCTGTTCACTTCCATTTAGATGTGATTAATTTAGTCCAATAAAATACCTGATTGAAATTGTTCATAAATAAGTTCTCTCATTTGTTGAATGCTCCTTGTTGACAACATTTTACTTTTTCAAATTGACATATATGTGCTAAGTTTTTGTAATGTTTTTGTAGGTTGATGTTCAAATGCGTTTTTCTTGGTTCATTATTAAATATGGGATTATTATGTGTATTTGCTTCCCATGCAAGCTTTGAAAGAATGAATCCTTATATTTATTTCTTGTTTGATGCTGTGTTTTGCTTCCTTGTTCTTCTCATCTTGCCATTAATTTTTTAATTTTCTGGTTCTAAAATTTATTGCTATTCAATTTGTTCTTGTTCTTTGAAGTATAGATGACAGAATGTACGAAGTAATGAACCCATTGATAGCATCAGTTGTGTCTAAATTCTTTCTTGTAACAATTATTTCAGATGCTTAAAAATTTCTTGTTTGATTACTGTATCCTATTTTATTCCAATTATGCATCTATTTTAATTCAGATTTGTGGTTTGTATTTGCTGGAAAATTATCTGCATGTTGGCATTAGTGGCTGGGTGTTGAATGTTTTCTTATTGCCAAAGAAGTTTAATGAACATAACATCCTGCTTTGAATATTTTCCATGATTTCTTTAGTCTGTCAACAAGATCATGCTATTTGCGTGTTGCAACTACATTCGCTCAAGTTTGGGCCTAAATTCAGCCTTTAATTCTGTAATTCAAGGTTTGTTTTAATTTTTTTGTGATATTTCTCATCATTTTGTGATTGTAAGAGTTTGAAAGGTGTTATCCGGTTCCTACTAAACAGGAGTCCACTGGCTAAATCCTAAAGCCTTCACTAGTAATTCAAGCGGAATTAGGGATGGTTTAATACATTTTACAAAGAGGTTGGTAATGAAGAATAAAATGGGATGTTTTCAGTTTTGTTTTCAGCATTAGACCCGTCAAAAGAGTTGCAGTTTTGGTAGTCCTATAATTTGAAAGTTTCATTGATTTGGAGGTTTTGCTGCTTGACTTGTTTCAGATTTAGTTTCACAAGTTCCAGAGGATTGAGTTAGTTTTAATGGGTCTGGTTCAATAATCAAACAACTTTATATGCTCACCCTATCTTGTTCAGCTTCTGTTGATCCAAATCAAGGTAGATGAAACTCAAATATTTTGTTTTCCTACAATTAAATATTCATTTTGTTAGGCGGTTAGACCTTGTCATTGTCTTCCTTGCTTTACCTCTTCTTATTCCTTTTTTCTCTTAGTGCAGACATTACTGCCTTGGATGTAACTTAAGTTTGAATTTGCATAGTTGTATTTGACTTGAGAGCTTAAGAGCTTGTTAACACTATATATCCCATTTTCTTGAGAGTATCTGACCTAACTCACTTCATTCTACCTAAACCCCTTTTCAAAATCTGATTAAAAGGGCTTAGAAAATGACCTGATATGTTCATCTGTTCGGACCATATGAGCTTGTCATTGGCTCATTGCATTCCTCAATTGGGGTTAAATTCAATATTGCTTAGTGGATTTATGATTCGTTATGTAGGTGAATGTTACTGTTCATGTACCTGGCTGATGAGATTCAAATGCAAGATTGGTCTCTGTAATCCTGCAAGGCTATTTCAATTGATTTTAGTACCACCTTTGTTTTTTTAAGATTCTTGAAGATAGTTTCAAGTTCATGCTTATGAAAACATCTGCAAGATGCTCAGGTATGTTTGAGTACATGAAAGCAACTTTTTATTTCCTTTTTATCTCTTTAAAGATTTTCCAGGTGCAAGGTATATTAGGTAGTTGTAGAGAGGGAGAGAATACAGCAGAACTTCAATCACCTCATGTTTCAAATTGTGGTGAAACTGCTTTTGTTTATATTACATCTTGCATGACCTGTAGAGCCAAGCTAAACTTAGATGTGCTCATCTAGTATCCAGTGGGTAAGGGATTCAAGACTAGTGTTTCACTTCTGAATCTAAATCCGGTTAGTTTTTGTATCTATTATGGTTCAACATTGTCTTCTCTTGTTCTAAGATTCAATTACTTTTGTGGTTACACAATGACTTTTTTAAATGGTAATTCCTATTGACTTGAAAATGGCTCCACATGTTCCCTCTTTGAAGAATCCTTTGTTTAGACAAATGGCTTGGCAATAGTCTGAGGTTGCGTTCATTTAATATAGGTATACATATAATTATGCGTCGTCTAAGTTTGTGTTCATTTGATCCTGCTTACAGAGTCGGAAGGCAAGTGGTCAACATCCCATCGTTCATGGTCAGAGTGGATTCTGCAAAGCACATTGATTTCTCGCTGACAAGTCCATTTGGCGGAGGCCGCCCGGGAAGGGTGAAGAGAAAGAACCAGAAGGCTGCTGCAAAGAAGGCAGCTGGAGGTGACGGCGATGATGAGGATGACGAGGAATGAGCAATGTGCTTTGGTTGTGCCTGACCTAATAATTTTTCTACACTTCATTAGACTTGGAGTTTCTATCTATTTGCTCAAGATTTTGTCGTTTTAAGGTAAGAAACTCCCATCTTTCAGTTTTCCCTGTCATTTCCATGTTACCATCTGCAGATGGATTTTGCTGGTTGTTGAAATGATGAAGCATTTTCTTTTCATTGCTGATTTGGCTAGATATGAATTGGGTGAATGAGTTATCATTATTTTATTATGTTTCGATCTTTATGGTTTAGTCTTCATGTAAACAATAAGGTTGATGAATTTGCCATATTTGCTTCTTCAATTAAATGCATTTAAGTGTTATGGTTGTTTTTTTCATTTAAAAGATGGATTATTACTAAATATTATGAGTAAAATTGACAAATCACTTGAAGTAGGGGCATTCATTGATAGCATCAAGAAGAAGAAGAATCTCAAAATCTAGCAACTTTTGTTACTAAATCTAGCTAATAATGTGTAATGTTGGAAGTTGGATTTGTTCCCTCACGCGTAGTCTTTTCATTTGCTTGCTTTTCTGAAACAAAAACTTCAAAATAGAGAATATCTGGTGACACTGTTTCTGCTCTCTCTCTCATGAAGACATTTCCATTCTTCACCTCTGCTAATCTTTACAAATCAGTCATTTTGGATCTCGAGTTTTCAGATAAAAAAATTAAATAGACCACTATGAGAGAGAGAGAGAGAGAGAGAGAGAGAGAGAGAGAGAGAGAGAATAAGGAAACAAAAACACACATGTTAGATGGGCCCACGGCAACTGGATAAGGCATGGAGGGAGTAGTAAAAGTCAACGAAAATGGGCCCACGGCAACTGGACAAGGTACGAAGGAGTAAGAACTCTACATTCGAGTCAAAGAAAACAAAAGAAAAAGCCTGTTAGATGGGCCCTCGGCAACTGGACAAGGCACGAAAGAGGAGTGGAAACGTCACTCGACTTTGATGAATACAACAACCAAACCAAAACATTTTATTTTATGTTCAAACCCAAAACCATAACCATGACGATGACATAACTAATATTGTAGAGCATGCAAGCAGTCTCCATTTTGACATCTTAAGTGACAGCTCTCAAGTTTGAATCCATATTTAAGTGTACTATAGGTGTTGTTTTTTATAATAAAATGTTTAATTAGACTCTTGTCACACATCACACTTTGAATCCATATTTAATTACACAACCCTCGCCCAAATCCCATTCCAATTTGAATCATCATGCAATTTCTTTAAGCACTTCTCTCTCTCTCTCTCTCTCTCTCTCTCTATAGAGACAGAGAGATGGCAAATATTTATTTTATTTTATTAATCGTTCATGTTCCGGAAACTACATAGCAACACCGACACGTATGTGCCTTTGACATCAATATCTTGCGGCAATCTCGAGGAGGAGTTTGCACAGATCAGCCGGCTTGGAGAGCATCACCATATGATCGGCACCTTCGATCTCCTCCACTTCCGCCCCCGGGCTGGCTTCTATCATCCAACGCTGGAAGCCCTCGGTCATGGCCAAGTCCTCCTTGCACACGATGAACACCCTTCTCGCCGACCCGTACTTGTCCTCCGTGACAATTCCATCGCGTAGCAGATCGCCCAAAAACCAACTCCCTGGCCTCACCAGCAGCGTCCCCAGCGTCAGGTCCTGGAAAGATCAGCATGCACGAGAATAGAGTGGAGAGGATTCAAAGTCTGGTGTTTCCGTCGAGCACTTTGGATGCATACCTCAGCTGGGCTGAGCTGGTACAGTCTGTTCGACATGTACTCGGGGCCGAACTCTATCCTGCTCCAAGGGTTCTGGGGATCTGCGCTGATCGTGACCTTCGAATCCAGGTAGGCATCGGGTGGATGCCCCTTGAAGAACTAGCGATCACCAAAACATAGAACCAATGATGAGTGAATCCAGAGACATAGCCGGGAATCATGTCCCTTATACCTCGTCCACGAGGGCAACCATGGGAACGGTGGTGCTCGGCATGACGGCGGTGACGAAGACGGCGACGGAGATCTTGTCGGGGAACTTCTCCATCGCAAGGGAGACACTGGCTCCGCCGAAGCTGTGGCCGACGAGGACCAGCTTCTGGTGAGGCGGGAGGGAGGCGATGGCGTGGAACAGCGGGCGGGCGTAGTCGTCCATGGAGCTGAGCTCGTCGAGTCTCTGTGGGTCCACCCCGGTGGCGCCGAGGTCGACGGCGATGACGAAATGGCCGGCTGACCTGAGAAGGGTGATGAGCTTGTACCAGCACCATGCGCCTTGGCAGATCCCATGCACGAGGATGAAGTGCTTCTTGCCCGACTCCTCCATGGATGTCCACCATGATTACCGGTTCCCTTTTGGTTTCATTATATAACGGAGGAGGTGAAGGCACGTTGGTTTGGTTGTTAGGTGCATGATTGTTGAGGTGGGAACCGAATCATGCTCCCGCAGCCGTTGGATTGGGTTACTAACTAGGATGGAGAAACTCGCACGGAGCACTCTTAGCAAATGAAAATATTGTTTTACTTCTAACTTACCCAATATCGCATCCCTGCGACACCTCTTCCATCACCCCTATGTCAATAACCTCAACAACGAGAGCGAGAACTCTCTATCACTGCATAAAACTTTTTCAAAATTCAGATACTAATTGAAAAAAATTTAAAATTAGATTTTTTAAAAAAATTATATATATATATATATATATATATATATAATTTCAATGTGATGATTTTTTTTAATATCACATCATGATTTGTATTGTGATCGAAAATCCTTGATGATGCTTCGCTTATGCTTGGCCATCCGATAGAGACCCTCATCAAGAAGCTTCACCCACAAGAATGGACGGACATGAATAACAACGACCTCAATTTTATCACGAAAAGACCTTACTCTTAACACCATAACCTTTCACAAGAAAGAACGAACCGTCGATCAACTCTCGACACCGCTTCTTAGAAAATAATTACATATTAGCTCAGGCCTGTAGCTTTCGAAAGTGCTAGTCCAACTGTTTTACTAGCCAAAAGAAAACGAAGCCGCCAACCATCAAATACGAGATTGGGGCCCCCGACGCGACCGTTGGAAAAATACAAAGAAAGCAAATACCCAAATTCTTTTCTCAAGTATCACAATCCTTACCCAAACACCCAAAAAAGTAAAATCACAATCCTTCCGCTTCAAAAAATTATATCGACCTTTTCATAATTATGAAACTATAATAAATTATTTTATTTCTAAGAACATCATTTGGAGTGCAACGACACCTCCCTTGTCATCGCAAAAACGTTAACGAGGGAGGTGTCGACTCCAAAGTGCGATCGTCTATCGCAAAAACGTTACAACAGCTGGAGTGCAACGGCCAGCAACGACACCTCCCTCGTTCCCAGATCACATCGGACACCATCCACTACAACCACTTCGACCTCCACGTTTGGCTCGACAGCATGCCATCGATGCCAACACGCCACCGCCTCCTCTCCCACCGATAGGATGTTTCTACAGCGAAGACACCCACCATTCCCACCGTCGCTCCCTTGCTCCCAGCTGGTGCCCATGAACTCAGGCCTATTCCTCCTCTTGTCGTCGACAACGATTCGTGATCCTACGATTCGGATGTAGCATATGAAATGATCCTCCACCCGAGGGATCTGAATCTCACGAGGAATTGCTCATCCAAGTCCTAATCTTCATTGGGTGGAGTGGCGAGAGGACGGACTGGATCGTCGACGGAGGTGGCATTGTCACCGAAGCCGTCAGCAGCACTGTCTCTGGTGGTGGACACGCAAGAGGCGAGGGTCTCACGCGCTACTGGAAATGCATGTCACCTTGACGTACAGACGCACCTCTCTCAGCTCTCAGTTGAAAGAAAATTTTCTCCTCTCTCTTCCCAAAACCTCTCCTCACTCTCTTCCCAAACCATCAATGATTACTCCTTGCAGATTCCACTGCGATGATCTTAGATTAAAGCTGATGCTTACAAATCAAACAAAAATCTTTAAACAAATGATCAAAAAATACATATCGTTAAACAAAACCTATGTATTTGATTTCATCCTGATATAAAAATTATTTCCACAACAATCTGATTAAAAACGATTCGCAGATCTTAGATCAAAGATGATACTTACAAATCAAACAAAAATCTCTAAACAGATGATCAAAAAAATTCATATCGTTAAACAAGATTATGTATTTGATTTCAATCCTGACATAAAAATTATTACCGTATTTTATATAACATATTATAATTTCTATGCTTTCAAAGATGTGGTGAAAAAAGAGAACCTAAAAGCCACAAACGCCCTGGCAAACCCCATTTACTTTTATCGGCCGCTTCCCAAAGCAATCCGATACAACCTTCACACTTTGGACTCGCTCGCCCTGGACGACCTCCTCCACAATTTGATAAATATGATGAGCCGATTATACCTTTTTAGAAGTGTATGGATAACCCAAGAGTTGATGTATAATTTTGATTCAGAATTATTTTAACAGATTGATTTATTTGAAATATTTTTTGAATTAAATTAAACAATATACATTTCTAATTTTAAAGTCAAAACGATTTTATATTTTTCCCAAAAGGCATATGAATGGCAAATTTATAAGAGCAGAAATAAGTAAAACATCGTAATAAATCTTTTTATAAGCAATAGAAAAACCAATTTTAAAGCCCAAGCATCAAGAAAAATATAAAATTACCACTACGTATCACAATTGCATTACGCCGTCTGATATACGATACGAAGCAAACTTCATCGACTGAAAAAAAATGAAAAAAAGGAGAGGCAGAAGGAAAGAGAACAGAGAAGAAACAAGAATGGGATTGATTGTGAGTCGAATCCAGGCCCGCAGGATCAATGCCCGAAGGCGTCAACGCGAGCAGACATGATGACCCGTTCTTTCCTCTCTGTGCACCCTACCATGCTTCCTTCCTTCTTCCCTTAGGAGTCCGGAGCATCGGCTTATTGTGCACAGGTACTACTCGATTTCACAGACTTGCATTGTTGTCTCAGAGAAAAGAAACCGAAAACGAAACAAGAAAACAAGTGCGATTCGAAGCAACAAAAGACGCGATCGGAAACAAAATCGATGTCGCCGTTGATCAGATAATTGTAGTCTGATTTATTTATTCGACATGTGTTGCATTCCTAGAAAGGGATCATCACGTCAACGGCCAGTAGCACAGATCTATCTTGATCAAATCGGAGAAAAATAAAAAAGTAGAGAAGGCTCAGAAGGATCCATTGGAATGTACCTTAATCAGAGAGGAGGAGATTAGCCCTCTCATAAAATAGGTAGATTTTGGGCATCACAGCCTCTGATATCGGAAACAGGACGGAGAAATGAAGTAGAAATAAGGGCCGAGGCTTACCGGCGCACACAAATAGCAGATCAAGAAAGCGGCGGAGGCTCAGAAGGATCCATTGGAATGTACCTTAATCAGAGAGGAGATTAGCCCTCTCTTAAGATAGGTAGATTTTGGTCATCATAGCCTCTAATTTCAGACAGAAATCGGAGAAATGGAGGAAGAAGAGACAGAGGGATCGATGATTACCGGCGCTCCATGAATAGGAGGAGACGACATTGGTGGGAGAATATATATAGACAAGGAAGAAGCATCGAGGGTTAGGGTTCGCGTTGGGTCTTACAAAAGTAAAATCACCTAAATACCCTTCAACGGCGGTTTCACGCCAATTGCAGCTGTTTATGGCATTATGTACGTATATACGTGACACTTGTTGGGTTATATTTCATGTTTCTATGTGTCATTTTAATATACATCTTTTATCTACGTTTTACAAAATTACAAATTTTTTCAGAATACAAAATGTATAGATCATTCTCATTTAGATATTAGAGATAAAATAATATCAAATGAATTTTTCATATTATAATTATATAAAATTATAATATAATAGATACGAGTCATGATTAAACGTTTGATATGATAGTATGTATAGATTTGATGTTTAATTTTTATTCGTTCAATATATTGAAAAATTATGATGAATTTAATTTTCAAGTAAATATATTGTCTATAAGTGAGAATACCATAAATAAATAAATAAAATCCATTGATCATGTATTACTTATTTGTTTAAATGTAAGAAAATTTAAGATTAATTATATATTACCCTTATGGTTAATAGTTAAATCTCGATCCTTATGTTTAAAAAATTTACACTGAAATCTCTATAGTTATGAAAATAAAATATTTAACCTCATTTATTCTAATGTTGTCAGAAAATATTTAATCTCATTTATTCTAATATTGTTAGCTCTACCGGTAAAAAATACAGCACGTATATGAGTGACACGAAAACAATTGATAAAAAGATAATTTCAATAGGGTGACGGATGATGACGTTATGGGTAACTGTTGTGGTAGTGATTGAAGACGATGTAGTGATCGGTCTTATCAATGTCAATCCAAATATCGATGACAAGAAAAAAGTAAAGGTAAAACAATAAGATATTTGCATTAGTGTCGCACTGCTCTGCCTCTTTTAGCATGGTTTTGTCTCTACGTTGACGTTGGAGGAGATAAGTAAGGCATATGCGTCGCTAATGATAAGGAGGGATGAGGAAAAGAAGACAAGTGAGATAGAGTGGTACGACGCAATTCATACATGTGTTATCACGTACTGTATCTTTCATTAGTAAAGTTGATTGTATTATAGTAAATGAAGTTAAATATTTCACTTTCATAAGTATAGGAATTTCAATGTAATTATTTTAAATCTATAACTAAGATGCTAAAGAAGTCTAATTATATAAGGTAATCTATAATTAACTTGTCACCATCGTTGAAATTAACTTTTTGCTTATCATTTTCATGTGTTTTATGCATCGATAAAACTAACGACGTTAGAGTAAATAAAGTTAAATATTTTATTTTTATAACAATAGAGATTTTAATCTAAAACCTAAAGTATAAAGACAAAAGATGCTAAATAGGTCTAATTATTGGGGGTGATATGTAATTAGTTCATAATCATCATTAAAAGAATTAAGGTCCATTTTAGCACATATGGTTTTAGCGAAAGATCTCTTAAGTCATTTTGGTTTACTCGTATATAAAATAATATATTTATATTTATATTTATATTTAAAAATATAATATATAAGTCATTATCGTAAAGTCTGAATTAATAGACATCAGAGTTTGATATATTAATGCACAATAAATTATTAATATAATGATATATTTAATTAAATAATTAAGATCTATTTTAATCCTATAATTTTAACTATATATTTTAAAAATCATAGTATTTTTACCCTTCCGAGAAGCACGACATCACGAAGAAATGTAAAACTTACTAAAGAAATTCTACAAATCTCAATATGTAAATAAGTCAAGAACATAAACATTATCCATTGACAATGCAGGGAAATAAACTCATTAAAATGAAACCCGACTAAATTGAGCACTGGAATGTGGGACAACTCTACATGATGCATCAATATGCTTCAAGAAGAAGAGGAAATGATGTTTCTAATAGATCACATGTCCCAAACAGGGTTCTCCGGTTCATCACTGCAGCCATAAGCCATCTGCTGCTGCAGATGATGCGGAGTCTCCATCCCTGTGCGAAGAACAACCCCTCCAAACTCCATGTTGTGACGCTCTCTCTGCTGCTGTTGTTGCATGTGTGGCCTCCTCTGTCCCCCAACACCCAGGAAGTCCACAGTCATCACATCCCCACTGCCACAGCGATCCATCATCTGCTTCAAGGATCCGTCGCCCGTCTCACGCACAGAAGAAGCATAGAATAGGTTGGCTAATCCTCCTCCATGGATGCTGGTTAACTGATACGGCCTCCCAGCGATCACCGAAGCCATGCCCCTCTGCGTCCCGCCGATCTGGGAGGCGTTCTGCAGCAGAGACGTCGCCGACGAGTGCGCCGACACGGCCTTAGTCCTTGGCATTTGGGCCTCGAATAACCCATCAAAGCTCACTGGGCCGGAGGAGGAAGGGATGCTCAAGAAGCTCGGAAACATGCCACCGGCCATGTCGCGGGATGCCAATGAAGCGGCGAGGGCGTCGATCGCCGGCGGGTTCTTCATGTCATAGCTGAACTCGGGGACGGTAGTGGAGGAGGAGGTGTTGTTGGTGTGCTGGATGGGCATCACCTGGCTGGGAGGGGCTTGCCCTTGCAAGCTCGAAGCCATGGTGGCCATCAGGGGTTGGCTAAGCTTGTTGTTCTCCTGCGCCAACGCGTCGCAGAAGGCTCGGTGGGTCATGAAGCTGTCTCTCCTGTAATTTTCAGAGGAAAAGATAAGACTATATCTGGTGATCGATCTTACTATCAAGCTTATATCAACTAAGTAAATGTAAATGTAAATGTTCTCAGTTAGATGACGAGACGCCCACATGAAGTATGATGAAACTACGCAGGACTTTTCAGCTGCATGGGGAGACAAAGTGGCGGCGGCGGCCTACTTTCCAATGTGGTCCTTTTCTATCAAGATCTGGCGATCAAAGTTAGAACTTGAAAAGGGCCTCTCCGCGACGTTAGGTCAAACTTTTGATCTCACACGTAGCTCAAGAATTAAAGGGAAGACTTTTCCCCACCATTCGCGGGAGACAGCAAAACCACTGGGACAGTCTTTTGGACAGCGTAAGAAAGGAGCAGGAAACTGCAGACCTGGAGAAGATGGTGCCACAGTCGCATTTGTACTGCTTCGTCCCGCAGATCTTGGAGTGAGCCTTCCAATCTGACTGCACGGCGTACTTCTTCGAGCACTTGTCGCACTTCCACTTCTTCTCGCCGTGTTTGCGGCAGTAGTGCTTCTTGATTCCGGTAAGATCGCCGAGGGCGCGGCTGGGGTTGTGGTGCACGCATGTGGGCTCCGGACACACGTAGACCTTCTTCCTGGCCTCGCTGCCGCCGTTTCGTGGCCTCAGCTTCCACGGGAGGTTGTGGCCTCGGCGGTGCAGTTGCAGGTTTTGGTCCCTCTGGAACCCCTTGCGGCAGATCTCGCACACGAATCGGTTGGTCGCCATGAGCGTCTTTGGTGAGAGTGCAATCACCTCTGCTTTCGGGTCTGCTACTTGCATGGTTCAACAAAACCAGAAATTTTAGAGGCCTTTGTTTCTTTCGTTCTCGAGCACTTCTAATCTGATCATAACTCATGATGTTGAACTACAATTTTGGTAAATGGTATGCTGTCAGACAGCAATGTGGTCTAGAATTTCTACAGAATCAGCATCAATATTTGAAGGATAACTCCGTGATTACATTCATGATTCATTTGTTCTTTGATTTGCTTCTCAATCTGTAGACTATAGCCATGAGAACAATCTCAAAGTGTATAGAATCCAGTAAGCTTAGCTGATAGCTGTTCAAGAACAGGTGATGCAAGTAAGCTAGCTAACAGTCACAGTAATTGTTGAAATGCCAAGCAATAATTGAAGATTTCCTTGTCTATCTTGAATAACGACAAAGAACAACTTTGTTCGGAAGGGAAAAGAAAGATTAATCTCTTTTACAAGTCAAGAAGGATATGAGAAAAGCATAGAGCTTGTTCATCACCTGGAGTTCCTGGGAGGTTGCGTTTCTTCTTGGCGGGCGGCAGCTGTGCAGCGGAGATATCACTGTTTGCGGCGGCTGCCGGTGAATCACAGGAGAGAAGGCTTTGCTTATGGACCTCATCTTCTCCTGCGTTGCTCCCAGATGAGAAGCTTCCACCATCACCTGTGATGTTTGACATGGCACTTAGAATCAATAAGGCTCTTCCTTCTTCTTCTTCTTCTTCTTCTTCTTCTCTTGTGGTCTGTATCTCCTTCTTGTTGTTGATGAAGTTTTGGGAGAGGAGGGAGGAGAGAGACTATGAGAAGGATTTCTTTTATGGTAAGAGAGGAGGGTATGGATGGCATTAAAAAATGCATTGGTTGTCCTTTGGTCAGAATAGTGTTTGTTGTTTACTTATTTGGTTTAGAGATCATAGCTGAGACAAGCTTCATAGGAATTCTTCTGTTTGGAACCTTATCCCATGGACGACTCCCTGCTTCCTTCTAATATGTGCATCATCAACTAGTCTCTTCTCTCTCTATCCCCATATTAGGGGTTATATTCTGAGGAAGGCTTGTTGCCAACTTTGAGAAAATACAAATTGTAGTTACACTTGGATCAGAAAAAAACAGAGGAAAAAGCCAAACTGCTGTTCTCTGAGATCTATGACTTTTGGTATTCAGAGGAGGTGAACAGGTTCATCCAGGAATTCTTGCGTCAGCTCAAGGATGTTTCAGTATCTTCCTGCAACCTGAAATTGTCCTTAAAACAGAGGACCAAGTCGATGGCTTCACCATCAACCATTTATCTCATCAGATTAGATTACCAGATATAAAAGAGCCAAAAGAAAGAAAGCATTGTTGTTCTGTTAAAGACAACACTGGAGATGGAAGATTATTTCCACTGAGAAGACGACAGATCTTAAAAGGCTCAGCATCTTAGGGATTGCAGGTGGCATCTACTAGGGAAGATTAAGCTAAAACTCAACCTAAAACACCTCATAGATTCTGCATCTAGAAAGCTACCAGTGCCCAAATTCAAAGTATTACCTTCTGGCACTGTTTTCTAATCTCCTCCTCAACACATTCTGCTCCTACTTCCTTTCCCAACTTCAGAACCATGATACCGCAAAGTCTTGCAAGAGAGAGAGTGTGTGTGGTTGCCAGTACCTCTTGTGCTGCCAGATGATTTGCCAGAGTTGAGATGCATGACAATTTATGATCAGTGTTCATACAATATTTTTCAACAAGAAAATGATGCATGCTGTGTCTACTGGTGTTGTCCACAGAAGCAGTCCCAGTCGATGGAGCAGAATGTTCAGCAATGAGGTGGAAGAATACATCAGTAGTACAAAGTCGACGGTCAGTGCATCTGTGTCAGGCTGATGGCCCAAGTTGAAGCAAGCTTCTAAGCAGAGGTGCTCCATGAAAACGATGGGGAGATTCCATTGCTCTTTACCAGTTTATCTCTTACTGTAATCAGCCTGTAGAAACGGTACAAAAGATTAGAATTTATTACAGAGGTCCTTAGCATGTTAACAGTGTCTGATGTGAACGTTTCCATCCTGTGATTTTGACATCTAATGCAGAATTAATCTCTCATTCTTCTAGTTTGCCTTCTCCAAGCCACTCTTGAACTTTAAATACACCAATTTAGCTTCTGCTGTGAAGATCAGACTGTAATATGTTCATGAAATGTGTATCAGTCCATAAAGATGTCGATATCCTTATTATGTTTACACCTCTCTGTTTGTATCGATAAAACTTCGATGCAACCTAAGGATGAATAAACAAAACAGTGTCTTCGTCGGAAGTATATGTACAATAATACGGTATTGGCGAAAACCTCGTGCACTGAATTGTTCTTTTATGTACGTTAAAAAAAGGAGAACAGTTCAACAAACTACATTATTTTTTTGACAAATAAAATAGCACGTAGCTCAAACAATTGACGAAATAGAACACTTGACAGATACATGGGGAGAAGAAAATTGCAGCAATGAGAAGACAGAGAGCTTTATTGTGTCATTCATTGCGTCAAATTGATGTGGAACTCTGTGAAAGGTACATCTTCATTAAGCTTAATCTGACAGCAATGTTCCATATAAATCACTGCCAGGAGACTTAATTAGACATAGTTTCAGAGAATGTCTGAATTCATGTAGGTTAGTGGCTGCTATGAATTCCAAGGTAACTAAAATCAGTAAGAATCAAAGTATCTCGAAGTCATGGCAGTGACCATCGAAATAATGATGGTCAGATGATGCTCAAGACTGTTGTGCTGTCACGGCCACATCATGGTTCAAATCGAAGAAAATTCTCCTTAGATTTTTACTGATCTTACTATGATCATTTGTCATGGTGAACCAATGGTGTAGAAGAGCTGTTGCATTGATAATTAAACTAGTTATAATAGATTTGCATTTCTAGAGAAGGAGGTGTTGAGGTAAAGGCAAAGCATTTAGGATGGCTGTAAGGCTGTCTTTCCAAACCTCATCCTCAAGTGTGTTCAGAAGTTGCTTGATTCAAATCATCACTGCAGGCCAGAAACCAGAGGGGAATTCTCACAAGCTCTCCATCACCATTGAATATGAAGGACTTGGTGCTACATCTCATATGTTGACTTTGGATATCCAAGTCTCATCCTTCTGGAATTCGACCTACAGAATTGGTATACCCCAGCAGAGTAGACCAAGGGGTCTCTCCCTAGCCAAGTAGACCAAGAACTCTTCTGTAGCCCCTACAAAATAAGCAGCAAAAAGAGACTGATCTGTCAATCTTAAATGTATCCCAGGATCTCCGCCGCATGATCTCCTTGGACTCCTTTGCTTAACGTACCTCCTAGTCTCCTACTGCCATGGCATCAATCAAGAACACTGCAGGTTTTCTTAGATGTGTATGATGCCTATCTGCATCTAATGTTTATGTTGAGCTTGCAGAATGCTGCATACTAACTGGGTGAGGATGAGTAGCAGAAGCTAACCAGTGACTGAGGTAAAGAAGGGTTTTGGGGGATTCAAGAGACTGCAACAAAAGGAAGAAAAAAGATATTATGTTAGACAAAGTAGAAGCTACAGGCAGCTACAGTCAAAAGGATTCATCTTAAAAATGCAAACAATTAAGGCAACACAAGAATCAAGAGCTGCTACTTGGACTAGCATCATATTCCTAACCTGCAGTAGTCCTCACAGCAACAGATCCAAGATGATTCATAAAAAACATTGCTTAGCAAACATTTGTTTGTTCAAATATTTTGCAAAGAGAACATAGAAAAAGTGCTACAAATTTATCATTAAATATCCCCATATTCATATCTCACAAAGTTATAAATCTATAAAATTTATATGAATTTAGAAGATTAGTATGTCCTCTAGGAAATAATAATACCATACGAAAAATGGATGTCTTAGTGCATGAGACTGTCACCAATGCCGAATATGGAGATCTATCAGTTCAACAAAAGCCCTGCTGCTTTGCTTCCTTAGAAAGCATATATATCAATCTTATAAAGATCATTGATTGCATTAGTTGCCAAAGTGAATTTGGTGTATGCAAAAAGATGATCCTTTGCAGCAAGTCATATTTCATAGGAGTCCAGTGATGTATGAAGTTTGTATCTTAGTTAGCACTCTCACATAAATCTCTGCTGTCAGATTGAGCACTGTTGTCATTTCACATGCTCGTTGCATATTACTTCAGTGTGGCTGATCACTTGGAAATCCTGTAGACTTTTCCCTGTTTTACTGTTCTTCATTTGTTGGTTTGCAGCTTTCCCTGAGTTCAGCACAAGAGCTGAATTGAGTGGAAAATGTGGCAATATATTCAGCTCAATCATAATGTCTGACTATATGGATTTTTTTGTCCTCATAAGATTTTATGAAAAGATATATATTATTAGTTAGATTAGAATATATTAATTTATATTATAATTTAAGTAAGGTTTAGTTGCCCCTTTTAACCATCTTTATTACCCCTTTAAAAAAGGTTTTTTTCCCCAAACCCCTAAAGTTACACCTAACTCTTTACCTCACATTTGATGGAGAGAGGAGGCGGGCCCACGTCATGCGGGGTATAGTACGGCGTGTTGGTCAGTGGGTAGTAATAAGTGGTAGAAAAATTTAATGTTGTTGGACCATTGGACCGGTCGCCAACCCGGTTTACCTCTCATTACAAAACAAGGGCCGTCGATGACTATCTCCTCCTTTGGGCCTCGACTTGGTTTTTAGGGTTCCATTTAGATATCTAATCCATCAAGGTGAGTTCCATCCTCGAGTTTCGATTCCTCCTGCCATCACACAGTAGCCCTAATCTTTCGATACTTGAGTCTGTTTTCTTCTTCGTTTCGGATTCTTTTAGCCGGTCGTGTCGCTGGATTCGTTCCTATCGTGGCATTTGAGTGGATTTCTTGTTTCGTTTGCTAAGTTTTGACATATATGCTTCGTGTTCTTTCTTCTTTAATGTCTTATTGTTCGACGAATATTCTTTTCCCTTTAAATGAGATGTGTATTGTTCGACGGTGGTGAGATAGATAGATTTTGTACTTGGAGTGACATTGGAGTGTCGATATACGTATTTTCGTCTGCTGGAGTTGATCTTTGACATAAGGAAAGTCTTTGGGATTACTTGTTTATTTTCCCTCTTTTCCAGGAAGTCGTTGATTACAAAATTTTCATACGAGTGCTTAGTTTGCTAATTTTGACATGCTACTGAGTGAGTTTGGAAGAACACGTGCTTCGTGTCTGAATATATTATCGAAATTCTTCTTATTTTAGATTACAACTAGTGGATTACTTCTCCAAGCTTTTTGGTTTTCTGTATATTTCTTTCTGGCTGTATAAACTTCCTTTTGGCTCATTTTCCCTTAAATACTTGCATATAAAAGCTCACCTCATACTTCATTTACAGTTGTGTCCGAAGTAACTGATCATTTCTAAGTGATTGTTTCGTTGTCAATAGTCTTTTGTTATTGATTTTACAAGTATTTTTTTAGTTATTTAGTTATAGTTCTTTCAATATTTCTTTTCCATAGGCACAACTAGTTCTGGAATGGAGGTCACAAATTCAGACAATTCACAGTCGGCAACATGTTCTTCCGATGTGGATCATCTGACAGAAATGGTTGAACCGGATGCAAAGTCTGAGTAAGTGCTACAGATTTTCTGACTAGAAGTTGGTTATAAGTATCGTTTTCCACTTCTATTCCAAGAATGATTGGGCCGACCTATTCTTTTTGAGCTACTCAGCTTGTGTATTCGTTTTTAAGTCCATGTAGGAGTCCTTCAAGTTCTAGGTAAGTTTCCCCACGCCGAACTGATTCTTCTCCGAGCAGTCCTAGACCACACAGTAGTTTGGAACTTTGGACTTAGATGGGGTTGGACATCACTACATTCCTTTTTTTTCTCTCCACTGTAATTTTGTCGTGATTTCTGACGCCAGCTATGGTTATTTTAGTTATTAGTCCACTGTTTAGGTTAAACAGAAAAAGACTAATGAATAGGGAAAGGAGATGGAGACAGAGGGTATGCACCACTGACTTGCTTCATTAAGTACTATAACCTGTGGATTAGTCTAAGAAAATTTTCTTGAACTTATGAGACTGTAGTGCTATTTGCTTGCCATTTAACACATCTGGTTAAAGTAATAGTAAAAGAGTACTTTAGATTTCTCTAATTAAATGCATGAGAACCTAGCATCAGTTTTTCATCTTTGCATGTGTTGATGTAAGTAAATTCATACCTTCATATCAGTAAATCAAGATAATTCTTGGATTGTATTCCTAATTGACACAATTGAATATCAATTGATAAGGAAATTTGAAAACACGATGTAATATCAATAAATAAGTATATTTAGACAAGAGCAATCAATTTATACCTGGTTTGACGTGGTAATGAATGGATATTAGGAACATGGATATCCTTTTGTATTTTTGCATATAAATGTACTGCTTTTACAGTTTGACTTTTGAGCTCTTTGATTTGTACTACTAAATCGTGTTGGACCTTAATCTTTGTTGTAAGTTTTTGTACGTCTCTTTGACACGTATAAAGTAGAAAAAAATTGTTGTTCCAGTTTAACCATGTTATAAGGTTGAATATGGTTAGATGTTTTTGTCCACTTTATTTTTTAGTTGTTGCAAGCATAAATGATTATGAAATCTGGTGACATTTTAACAATTTAAATTGCCAGTTTATGTGAACTGATCTCATCCATTAAGCTAACTGACCTCAAAGAATGGAGTTCTTTATGGACGTCAGTTTGGATTTCAACATTTAGTGCAACATCTTGTACTCTTATGTTAGAAGACAAGCTACTGTGAACTGTGATAATTAAACTTCAGAATTATGGTAGTTCTCAATGATTATTATTTGTCATTATCACTGTCCTCTTCTCTGGTAATCTATTCTGAAGAAGTAACTTTAATTGGTCAGCCTCGTCAAATATCTTTGGATATATGTTTTATTGAATAAATTCACCTAATGCAATTATTTGAACTGCCATACCCAGCAGTTGCTAAGAGATCTTCTCTCTTTCTTTAACATATATTTTGCATATCCCATTTAACCATAAGTGGATGATTTTATTGCTACTTTACTTTCCCCCCTTTGTATTCTTATTGAATTTTGGACATAATTGTAGGCAGGCAGAGGGAAAATATGATGTTAGTATTGAAGAAATTAGAAATATAATGGAGGTCATGGCGGCATCTGGAAAGTTCTGGTAGGTGGTTTTCATTCTAATTTTAGTCATGAAATTCTATGCTAATTACTATAATATGTGCGTGTAATATGTTCTGCCTTTTTTTTGGCCAGCTAAGAATCACAATACACGAAAACCAACATTGTGTTCTGTTTATTGGATGCTCAGAGAACTTCAATTTTCTTCTAGGGTGCAGCAATATCTGATTCTGGGTTCACATCTTTGTTAAGTTATTGGGTTAAACACCTGCTCTTAGCATTTTGGTATATGGACAGCTTGATAAAGATAGCCCAGCCTTCTAAGTGAGACCCAACTCAATATTCAAACTGGCAAAGATTTGTTACTCATGCATGTGGTATTTACATTTCTCAGTTTCACAGCCCCTTTTCTTTTTGTTGATCTTTTGCCTAGTTTGCACTGACCTAAAACTTCCCTAGCTCATTGTGGTTTTTTTTGGACTATGTAGCTTTTCTTTCTCTCTTGCAGCTTTTCTAAATCGAGACAGGATAAAAAATTGAAGTAATCTACTTCTCTTTTTCTTTTTTTATCTTTGAAATCAATGCTTTTGTTAATTAGGTTTACTCTTAAGCAAAAATATTGTGTTATGCTGGTTTTAAATTATGTTTAGGCTTTTGATGTATGCATGTAAAAGGACTCAGCTATACTTACCCTTTAAATGGTCATTTTTCACATAAATTTGATAGCCAACTAGTTGTGTTCTTTGATTGCATCGCAGGCACGACTGGGACATGTTGAAAAGCTTGCTATCATTTTGGATGAAGCAGGTATGGTTGAGGTATGCAGAAAATTTTCACTTTTAAGTTTATGTGATATACATAGATAATTTTGGTAGTCAATTGCATTGCTATTATGATTGGTTGTCACAATCTAGATGATACAATCCAGATCAAAATGAGACTTTTTGAACTGGAACTTTCATCTTGATCAATATATGAAAATGTAAAACAATTCTTTCTCAAGTTGTGCATCTTCGATTGTGAACCTTGGTACCTGATTTGATTGCTTAAGCAGAATAAATAAGGTGGAAACTAGTTTATGGCAGGCTGCTTGTTAGATAAAAACTTAAAATAAGGCAGTGGTAACTTGCCCAACCCATCTTTTATATGAATACCAGTAGAAGATTGAACTTGAAGTGGCCCACAATTTTCTTCTATTACCAGTACAGGATTGGACTTAAAATAAGTGGCCCACGTTTTTTTTTCCCTTAAATCTAAACTCAGCCATTGGATTCATCTTAAAGAGGGGTCTACTTGTTAAAATTAGATCACCCATCTTCTCTTTTATGAAGGAAACAGATCACTTGTGAACCACACAATGCTCTGTTTCCTTTGTGGAACAGATAAGGTTAGTCTCTTCTTTTCTATTTAATTTTGTCTTAATTGTAAAAAGATCAGACATCTTAATCTCAACCCTTCAGTTAACTCGTCACTGTATCCTTCCCCTGTGGAAAAAATAAAGATTTTGACATCCTTGAGAAAAGAAGGATATTCTTTATTCCTATATTTATATATTATCTATGCGATATAGATATTGTGAAAAATCTAGAGAACTCTTACAATTCATGATCCATTGACAATCCAATCCTCCTAATTGTAATTGATTCTTATCCGATCTTGATTCTGACAATATTATAGTGTGCTATATGTGATCTTGATACACTTTGAAATAACAAACTGTAAATACTAATTTGTGTTTGGAATAAAATATCTGAAGGTGTTGGCAGAATATCCTGAAGCCCAAATGGCCAGTGGTGGTGGGTTGCAGAAGAGTTCTTTGGTAGGCGAAACATATACTGAGTTAGTGAAACGTCTGGATGAAGGTATTTCACAAAAATGAATCAATTTAAGTGTTGATTAATTCTGTCTCAAAACTCATCATTATTTTCTTGTTTAATATTTGCTCAGTTCAGTGCTTTTACTGACAATTTACATTTTTTATGCTAGTATTGTAATGCCATATTCTTTTTTATGTTTTAGTTTTGAGAGCTGGTCGCATAAATCTGTTTGATTATTTTTTTGTGATTCTTTTGTGGTTTCACATTATTTTAGTTGATGACACATTATTTCTATTATGTGACCTTGCTGTAGTTTTTATGGCAAACATGTTCCTTTTTCCTTTTCTGGCAATTTGAAGCTCAAGTTTTGAGCCTCCAGTTTAGAGAATATAAATTTAACTGTGGGAGGAAGTATATTCACTTTTAAGCTACTTAAATTTTTTTTTCTAATTTCTTTGTCTAATTGTATTTTCTTTGATGTCTGTGGATATAAAAATTTTATGCTTCTTAGGTTTATTCTTTTATTGCATAATTTGGTGAAATTTTACTTCCATTATAGAAAACACTTTCAAGTTTGCTATATGATGATGGGAATGCATAAATTATCTGATTTCATTATGGAATCTGCCAACAGAAACCAAAGTCATATTTTTCATAACCAGTGACATGTTATAGATTTTAAGAAATGCCTTTAACTATGCTAAAGGATCTGTTAAACTTCATAAGCATAATACTGGTTGCTGTTGTTAATTGTCCTCTGTAACTTCTTGTTTCAAACTTGACAAATTTCTTTCCTAGTTCTTGTTTTCCTGTTGAACTTTTAACAGCTTAGTAATTTTGAATTTACATAGAATCCCACCAAAACCCAGAAATGCCTCTGAACTTAGCTATCATTTGCGAATTTAACGACCAAAATATGCTTTGAAAGTGACCTGGATGCATGGTGTTTCACCATTTAGGCTCATCCTTCCAACTGGATGATGTGAACCTTTCATATATGCTCCTGATAATTGGTTATGCCATCAGAAGCCTTTCTTCCAACTAAGACTACATCTTTTGTTAGATTTACCGTTTTTCATAATCAGGTTGTTCTTAACCTAGCTGAAACAATGGATATTCCTTTTGGCTTTTAGGTTTTAGAGGGGTTTGGCATATGTGCATAAATTCAATATTTCAATATTTTTTACATTTCGACTGATGCATTTGTAGAATTTCCGGGAAAGTATGGATTTTACATAGAACTTTGATGCAAATCTACTTATATGAAAGTGCCAGATAGTCCTTTTATCAGTAGTTCTTTTTTCATGTTTCATTTAAAAACAAGCTAACATATGTACCTATAAAGTTCTATTGCCTATCAATACAAGGGATTATGCTAAGCAGAGCTTAAGGATTTTATTAATTCAAAATTTAAACTATTAGCTTATAGCTAAAATTAAAGCTATCATACTAATAACTGGCTGGTTTAAGTTGCAATAAGCATGGTTCATTGTTTGGCTGCTGTTGTTTACCTTTTGCTGCATAGATATATATTTTTCTCCTATATATTTGTGATCCCTTGAGTCAGTTTAATCTAGTTTCCTTCCTGAGATTTACACACAAAACAAGAATTTGTATTCATTTTTAAACATGTCCTTTAAGTTGATTATTCTTGTGATTTATTAGTATGATAAACATAGTTAATATAAAAGATGAAATAGAAAATAAAAATATAGTGCAAATAGATTAATACAGATACAACAAAATGAGATATTGTGATGTCCTTATCAATTGTCTGGTATAGTCACGCATGGTTTTCTTTGCCTTGCAATAGTCTTGATATATGGGAACACATGTTTAATGTGGTGATCTTCATTGGTCTCTTGTATTATTAACACGTTATGTTGATCCCTTTATATATATTTATTTGCAGCACTTCTTAGTTTTACTGAAGGTCCTCCTTTTACACTGCAAAGGCTCTGTGAGGTGATTAGTCTTTTAACCACTTTATGCTTCTTGAAGTATATCAGATTGCTTTCTTGGCATGTCGTCTTTTCCCATCAAGTGAACTCTGGCATTGCACTGTTTGTGAGCTTATGCTGTGGAATTTTGCTTTTGACAGATACTCCTGTCACCAAAGAGCACATATTCAAATCTCTCAAAGCTTGCGCTAGCCTTAGAGAAGGTCAGTAGACATTTTCTTGTGTGTGTGTGGCTGTGATACATTAGATCTGGCAGATGTCATTAGGAGATACATGCTAGCCAATATTGTGACTATAAAGATACATATTCTTGAGTTGATTGCATTATTTTGGTTATATGTCAAAGTATGTCAATCCCATCTTAATTTGGTTTGAAAAATCAGTTGATCCCAATCCTGATCACCCCATCTGAATTGAGATCAGTGGAAGCTGATTCAGAACTGCTCATAAATATTGTCTGCAGACAATTGTAATCAATCTTGACATAGAAAAAAGTGAAATAGAAAATTGCACTGGTGGACATCTTCAATAGGAGACATCAACTTTAGCTTAGGGATGGCTGATTGAAGATATCAGAGGATTTTTTACACCTTGACAAAATGGGAGGGTGCTTAAGTGCCCACGGTGACCCTTCAAGTAATTGAAACTTAGCAACATCTTCATCAAATAGTAGTCTGTTGTTTTTTATTCTTTATATAATACATGAATAACAACAAGTAGCTGTAATGTCTGAACTATTTGGAGTCAGCTACTTGTTATTTTTTATCCTGCTATTGAGTTTGGTAGAAGGCTACATCTCCAACTGAATTAAGATCCTATAAGTATCAATCTTAATTTTCCACTAAAATCTTCCTAGGCCTTTCTAATCCTGAACAATTAACCTAATATTGTGCAAACAATTGATATGTTAACTGAAATTTTAAAATATTTTGTGGACATGCAATTATCATGATCTCCTGGTAAGTCAGTTGCTTGAGAACTAATATTACATGGAACTTTTTTTGTAATAATTTTTTATAAACTACATGCAATGTTTAGATTTCAGGTTCATGGGATATAAAAGTTTTACATTCAATTCCTCTTTTCCTTGTCAGAATTTGTTGGTGACTTCTACCTTAACTATGTGCACTGAACCTTATCCTGGAGAAGTGGGGCAGAAACACAAACCTGGTAGGGAAAATAAGATTACCAAAGAAAATCCTGTACCAAATGGAGTGGAAACTCCTGTAGGTGATGGTGATGAAGAAATGACTGATGCCGAGGCTTCTGAATCTACTGATACTGCTGATACAGAGATGCAAGAAGAAAAGGCCAGTGAAACACCACCCTGTAAACCTGAAACAGGATCTGATTCCAATACCTCCGGTGAAGCTTGTGCCACCATTGAACAGCAAACCCCTTCAACTCAAGGTTGAAGTGACTGGGTTTGGTTGCATGACAGTAGGTACAGCAAGAAGTTTGAAAGATGTTCATACCCTGGATGTGGTATTGGTTTCTTGTGGCCCCACTAAGGGGTAGATATCAGATATCTAGATCGTTTCAAATCTTGCTTGCTGCTTTTGGATTCCTCAGTTTGTGCTACTCTTTCTGTGTGCATGGTGATGATGATGGGCTCATTTGTTACCTACCTTTCTTCTAATGGTGACTGGACAAATTTGTGCAATTCATTATCATTTAACCTATCCCGAGTATGTGGTTGTGGTTGTGGCTGTGGCCGGCATGGCTGACTGGGACTGCAATATATGTTCATAAGGTGCTGAGAAAAAGAGTAGCCAGTTGACCTCAGTTAAGTTATAGGCATCCAAGTCGCCCAAATAAATGTTACACGTTTATAATGTCTCCATGTATGCCTCATGTAGCTGTGACGATTATCTTGTATGAAATTAGAGTTTTGAGAAAAGGAAATAGCTTGGGGTAGTAATTTACTCATTCATGATAGAAATGTTGAGATTCACTTCTGTGGAAGGTGGAAACACTTTACTTGCAAATATATATTTATTTACTTATGAATATATGAAATATATATGTATATGTATATATGAGCATTTCTTCTAGGGTTTGTGTGTGTGTGTTTTCATGTGGTTTGAGACTCAACTTATGAGAGATAGATACACAGCACAATTCAAAACCTAACCCAAGATAATGTGAGACTAATTGGATCAGAGCATTTCATTGCTAGTCAAAGTGACAACCCAACCCCATCAACCCTCTTTGACACTTGCACCAAAAGATCATAAAATTTGGAACCCTGTGGTTGACTAGAATAAAATAATAATAATAATAATAATAATAATAATAATAATAATAATAATAATAATAATACTAATAATAATACTAATAATAATCAATCTTTGGTTAATATCATGGAATAGTGGTTTCTTTTTCTTTCTTCCCCTCAGACATACATGGGAGGCAAAGCAAGGTGTACTGAGCTTGAATCATCCACCAGTCCAGAAAAGAAGAAAAAAAAAAAGGACCAAGCTCCAAGAAAGTCACAGTGTGGTTTCATGAAGCCCTCCTTTATCCACTAAAAATTAAAGCACCTATCAACTTTAACAAAAGCAAGGAGGTCCAAATGGGCACTTGGAAAAAGTGGCTTCACCAAAAAAAGTGCAGCATACTACAATTCAAGCAATCACAAACGGTATCCAACTTGGATTGAACTTGCTCTTCACCAAAGACAAGCTCCCTGTCGAGCTCCACATAATGCCGGCCACAAAAACCTTGGCTCTTCCACCATCCACTGAGTCCCACAGTCTTGCCTGTGAAGACTGGATTCAGTTTCTAGATCATATGAGGAATCTCTGGGGCACTAGAATCCTTCAATAAATGGCTTCAAAGAGACCCTACATGTCCTCAAAAGACTCCAATTCCTAGGACTTATCAATGGCTTTCTAGTCCTCCCATGTCTCAACTTCACCACTGCAGCAACCGAGCTCAACGGATCAAGAGGTGTATGCATCCCCTTCCTTGGAGAACCGCTTCAATCCTCTGCTTCTGCTTGACCAAGGATTGCCATGCGTGTGGACTGATGAGCTCCAGGCAAGTGTCACCTTGCAGTTCGCCGGAAATGCCGGCACGGCGGCCGAGGATTACAATTAATTATGTGAGTGTGATTAGTGACCATGTCCATATCTCCGTAGTGGAGAATAGTTAGAGTCAAGAGCATGTCAGAAAGGCATCGTTGAACCCCACCCATTGCATTAAAGATGCTGGCATCGCAGGAAGCTGATTGGAGATCTGTAAGCTACTGAAAGGGACAGGAGTGTATATTATTGGATTTCCTCTCAACCATATGCTTCAAAGTGGATTCTGGCATATTGGACAGATAAAATTATGAGATCCATATGTTTAAATCATATGTCATCCAGATATCTCCAGAATAAAGTTTCTGCCTTTTTTAGTGTACAGTCATTGTTCTTCTCATTCTGCAGAATATATATATATATATATATATATATATATATATATATATATATATATATATATATATTTATATTTATAGATTATTAGGTACAGTTTATAGGTCTGTCTCTCATAAATACAAAGTTTGATAAAGGAACATTTTTGGACTGATGAGGGAGAAAGAACTTGTGAAGGATAAAAGTCCTACTACATTCATTCCAGAAAAACTCAAGCTTGGCAAATTACCTAGGATTATTCATCTAGAATTTAGATTGATATTAACTTTGGAAATCTGATGGCAAGAAGAAGAACACCTACTGAACTATTTTCTGGATAGATAGATAATTCCCAAATTATAAGAGGTAAAATATTTCATGTTGAGCATTTAAAGAATTGAAACTTTATGCCTATCTTTTGATGAGATTTTTCTCTAAAACAGAAACTATAATACATAAATATAGCTATATGTATGTAATTTTGGTGTGTGGGAGATAAGATTAAAGTGTGTGGACAGGAAAATTGGTAGTGCAGTTATTAAACTATTGATCAAAGAGTGACAACTACAAGCATGAAGAAGAAGATGTGGTGTGGATATAAATATGAATGATGAGTGCTTTTGTAGAGGATAGATTTTATAATCATATAGTGTTAGAAGATTAAGTCTGCCAAAGTCATACTTGTTTCTTTTATATATGATTCTTTTTTTCATGAACTATTTACCCAAAGATGTCACTTAGCCTCCAATAAATGCCTTACATACATATCTTTTTGCATGTATAAACATAGAAATTGGATATTAATAAAAAATATAGCTAAATAACAAGAAACTTATAATTATTATATGATAATTATTTTTTTTTTATTGTGCAAGAGAGTCAGAATGTTTCAAAAGCATGTGAATGAATAATGATAAATTCAGATTATAGAGGGACATATAAAATAAGTAGCTTGATGATATAAATAGTAGATGTCTTAATTCCTGACAGAAATTTCTCTTGTTTTCAGGTCAGAATCACAAACTTTCTAGAGAGATCATGATGATTACCTATCTACAACAGTAAACTTGTCTGGGATAAGAAATTATTACCAATCAAGATGATTACCAATCCTCATATATATATACATAAAACATTAAATATTTAGTGCTGTGATAGATGGCAAATGAAAATGGTTATAATGGTAATCACATTATCCTAAAATAATTATTGTTGACATCTTCTCCAAGATATATGTGGACACATGAAATATTCATGCAAATCTGGTCGCTTTCATGCCCAAGAATTCACACACACACAAGTATCCATGAGAGAGACATTAACCTACCAATCAACGTACAAGATGGCAACCACAATCTGTGGGTGGTTTGACTCTCTCTCTCTCTCTCTCTCGCGTACTCTCTCTATCTAACCCCACACAGCTGTGGGTGGTTTGACTCTCTCTCTCTTGATCCTTAGTTGTTTTAGTGGTCTCCACACTCATTCTTGGAAGAACCTTCGTTTCGTTCCAGCCTTCCCTCAAGCCTAACCTTCTTCCCCAACACCCCTAGCTATCCTTTTCCACTTTAAAGTGTCGAACCGGAAACTGGTTGGCATGTCTCGGTAGTGGCCAGCTATGGCTGCCTCATTTTCCATGCTTTTGGTGCATCAGACAACTCGATCAACACCTCCCTCCTGCCCCCCTACTTTGACCTCCGCCTCTTTTCAACCATGAGTTCACCGCAGAGCTCCATGGTCATCAGGAGTCGCCTGTCTTTAGGGAGTGAGTCTGAGCTCTCACAGCAGCACATGCACACGTGATGGAACTACAGGCATCGAAGCTTTGAGTGAATCAAAGATGAGAGGAAGAGAGAAAGGTAGGGGACCAACCTGGGCCTTGCATCATAATGCTCAGTGGGAAGGGTAGAATCATTGGCTGCACATCCACCATACTCCTGCAGAGCGAGGACACCAATAATGTGCGCTTCGGCCACGGCACGTGAGAGGCTCCTTCATGTGTCCTCCCCACGATACATGCATCCGGAATCTGAAATGACCAAGGAGAAGCCTAACAGCTGAATCTTTGAGGTCTCCTCCCTTGCCATGGCGCTGCTCGACTCACTGTGTCCACCCACCCTCGAGGGCTAGCCATGTACGTATGTATGTGTATACGTACGTGTGTACATGTATGTTTCAACCTATATAGGAATACTGAGAGGAGGAGGAGAAGGAGGAGGATGAGGAGGAGGAGGTGCCAAGAGTACTCTTAGATTCTACAGGAGAGTTCCCAGCAAGTTTGACCACTGTGGACATGGCGGATAACATGGGTGGCAGCGTGGAGTCAGATGGGCATCATGACTGCGCAGGCTCGGCTTCGGGGGACGGCGGAATCAAGGAGCAGGACCGGTTGCTGCCCATCGCCAACGTGGGGAGGATCATGAAGCAAATCCTGCCCCCAAATGCCAAGATCTCCAAGGAAGCCAAGGAGACGATGCAGGAGTGCGTGTCGGAGTTCATCAGCTTCGTCACCGGCGAGGCCTCCGACAAGTGCCACAAGGAGAAGCGCAAGACCGTCAACGGCGACGACATCTGCTGGGCCCTCAACACGCTGGGTTTCGACGACTATGTCGAGCCCATGAGGAGGTACCTGCACAAGTACCGGGAGATGGAAGGAGATAGGGCGGCCACCGCCGGTCACAGCAACAAAGCGACCGGCTCTGATGCCGGAGATCAGGACGCGGTGGGCGAGCAGCGCAGGAATCAACCCTCCCCCGGTGCTCACTTGATGTTCAACGCCATGGAAAGAAGTCGTAACCCTTCTGCATCAAGGGGTTTCTAGATCTCCTTCTTCAACGCTAACAAGGTTAGTTCTTGGTGATGAATCACAGCCAGGCTAAGAGAAGGATGACACTGGTTTGGTACACGCTCAGAAACCCTGTGTTCTTGCTTTGCTTGTAAGATTTGTGTTGACTACGAAACCCACATCTTTCATTTCAAGCAAATTGATTCTTGAACCCTCTCCAAGTCTTCTTAGATACCTCACACGAAACAGGGAGATGGCAGCTTCAATTCTTGAAGACATAAAATGATCACATGGTTCCTATGTTGTCACAACACCCTCGAAAGATGCATCCTTATGCAAAGGACTCATATGAAGTGAAGCATACAATAGAAGCACACTGAATCCAAACCACTGTAATTAGCAAGCTTTGGATTACCATCTGCAGATCTGAACTGAGATCTCAAATTAGGCTTTCATTGGTGAACTACATAACTATTTCAGCATTCAGGAACTTTATTTTCTTAGTTACTGTATTCTTTCTTATCATTCATTTTACTTTGGCCTCCTCTGTAGTGTTTCATCACCCTGAATGGTATCATCCTAGCCTGCTGTCTCTTGAACATTATGGTTCTTTTTTCTTTCGACAACACAGAAGCATCTGCTGCTGATCAAAATTCTATGTTGTTCTTAGGTCACTGATTCTATTATTTCCTTCTCTTTTCTTGAGAAAAAGGGTGTGAAGCAAAGACCGAAAACTTAGGTATCTTCTTCTAAGGCTTGCCAATTACAGTTTGCAGCATAAGCAGCAATCAAACACACATAATCTTGCAACAAAATGGGTGGGTGTCTATCTCCCTAAGCTCCATCCCGGAAAGAACATAGGCATCATCTTTGCCAAGGTTACTTGGATGGTTTCATAGAGAAATAGTATCAGAATGACTGCAAGTGTTGATCTATGAGCTCCTTTATAAGAATCAGATTTGTTGGGAACAATGATCAGTATATGAACATTTGATATTGGCATGATACTTATCGACAAAGTGTCACTGTGGTTTTGGCTCAAGCTGCTGAGAGAAACTGAAAGAAATTTCTCTCATGCATCATTCAATGTTACCTTCATTTTTGCACCTACACAAAACTATGTTGTCCCTCCTGCATTCAAATACCAAGGCATGCACTTTGGTAGTATCTCAAGCTGAATGCTATTTACAAAGTAGTACTAATTTTTCTTTTACTAGAAATAATTAACTTCTTAATGCATGAAATCCTATGCCTGTGTCTGAAACTAGAAAATGAAAATGCTCAGTGAGAGAATGCACTGTGATACCACTATAAACCTTTGGTAAGCTACAAATGCATTCCAATATGTAAGTGTTTTTTAGCTTGAGAGAGAGAGAGAGAGAGAGAGAGAGAGAGAGAGAGAGAGAGAGATCCAGCTGTTTACTGTAAGAAACTAGCAGGAAGATTTGGATACATTTTATTGGAAGTTGAATGTGCATGATCCCTCAATTATGGTCCTACAAGGAGAAATTGATAGGCAGCTATGAGTTTCCTTGGACAAAGTGTCATGGTACATGAAGCATCACATTCTAGAAATCTTATAGATCTATGTTCAGAGACTTCAGTCTACGTATGATGTTGATGATAATTGTATGTGTTACGAAGAGTGCAAACACTTGTAGATCTGTAACAACACCATTTGGTCCAAGAAAACGATAGAGAGCTAAAGCTTTTTGGATCGATTCCCTCTTCCATTTTCTTCTATTTTCTGATCCAACTGTTCTTGTTTTCTCTATGTTAGTGTAATACTTTTGCCAATATCCAGTTTTCATAATAGACTTTGAACAGCTCTCACAAATGATCTCATGTTCATTAGGAATAGGGAGAGATCAAGAAATAGCAGGACACACTGTTCTTAGTTGGCTGACCACCCCATTTGTCTTAATATATATTTCAGCAGAACATGAACATAATTTAATCTTTTAATGTACCTGCTAAGGCAGTATCATTGTTCATACTGTTCTTCTCTCTCTCTCTCTCTCTCTCTCTCTCTCTCTGGACAAAGCAGCTGCTGATTTCTGTACTTCCGTACATTCCATGGCCAGCAGATAAGATTGGCAGAAGCCTCGGAGGTGTGAAGACTCATCATGATCTCCTTGTCACACATGATGCAACAGTGTGAAAGTTGAACTCCTTTCTCGATTAGTTTGGCTTTGTATGTCGTCTTCCTCCGTGCATAGCAACGAAAAGAACCTCTTCTCCTGCAGCATACACACCTCCACATGCACCAAGAAGCAGCGAAGCTTGCAGCTTGGGTTTGACACTGGAGCCGACACCACAGCTTCAGCTTCAAGCCAAGAACCAGTTACAGTGAACTGCATGGCCATTTCAGCAGGAACAGCATGATCAAAAGGTATTCTCCATCGCAGAAAACCCTCATGGATTTGCTGACGTCCATCGTAGATGTTCGTACCCCCACCACCCACCATTCGATACAAATCGATAATGCCAATGCCTCCTTGTGTTTCAAGATCTGCATATTAGACAGTCTCCTACATCTATCTGCATATATTGTAAGTTCATTCTGTATGTAGTACATATGCATTAGCTCTAACAGTGACATGAGCTCTTTCTCATGACATCGGCCTCCAGAACACTTGTTTCTAGCAGCAAATGATTCTGCAGATATATATATATGTTCTAAAACCAATACACAAAATAATCATAATTAAAGCAATGACCCTGATCTGATAAATGAAGAGACATGAAATTTTGGCTTCCTCCATGAGTTCTTCCTGTGGACATGTAGAAAACTTGATTGCACCCTTCACTGCAGCACCTTGGATTCAGCAGCACATCAAAGCAAGAATCTGGGGGACACTTGAGTGCACTGGAATCTGCAAGGTTGTGTGCTAAAGAAATCCCAAAGATTCTTTAAATTGAGACTTCTCCATGGCTCCTGAGTCCAAGATTTAAGAGCACTAGATGTGTCACTGACAGGTGAGGCCATCTTATATGTGCTCTTCCTTCGCAACTGGAGCAATTGCTTGGCTTCTTTATTGGCTTGAGAAAGAGAGAGCAAGCTTTATGGTTTGCCACACACATGCATTGAGGTAGAGTTCCACTGATTGGTTGGTTTACATAGGGAAGTGTGATCTTGCAATTTGCCAGAAATATTGTGACAGTCATCGAGGCTTGTGATTATAATATTGTGATCATATCTTCATATCTCCCAAGTGGAGGACAAGAAGACCCAAACATGCCTAGAAAGCATCGTTAGAATTATATTGGGATGGCTACACAAATATGTTCCATGTTTGAGCTTAGAAAAGCTTCAGGGTTTCCCAATCACCATCATGTTCTTCTCTAAATGGGGCTCCAAGCTCAAAACATGGAGGCCACCTGTGTTGTGAGTAGAAAACCTTAAACCCCTGCAGATGTTTGACACCCAATCAAGTTGGTTCTCTCTGACATACTGGATGGGGAGGTGAAAGAAGATATTACATGTTTGCATCATATGGAATGGCACTGAGAATGAAGACTTGCATTCTCTCTAGAATCCACATGCATGAAACAAAGTTCTGAGAGCCACAACATTATTTTCTGACATTACTAATTGAATTCTCAGTTTTTGCAGGGATAGGTCACTTTTGTTGGAACACATATAGATAGACCCATCAAAGGACTACTCTTCCACTTAATAAATAGGGCTCCTGAAGCATTGTTTAGCTATCTAAATTGAGTTCTGCCATGGTTAATCTCACTCTCTAATGATCAACTTAGTATTGCAAGATAAATATACAAGCTAAGAAAATAGTCTTTCCATTTATAGAGATAATATTGCATATATTAACCTTCTCCAGACTCCCTATTAATAGGAACATAACAACATAATGGGTTGTATTTTTATAAATATACACACATACATAGATAGATAGAGAGAGAGAGAGAGAGAGAGAGAGAGAGAGAGAGAGAGAGAGAGAGAGAGAGAAACTCTACAACTCTGCTCTGTAGCTTAGACTATCTATTTGCTAAATTGCTACCCAACAAAATACCAACAAGCTTGGATCAGTGTGAAGCCCAAGTCATGGAGAAGGAAGCCTAATAACTAAGGAGAAGTTGAGCAAACCAAAGACCACAATTCTCTAAATCTTGGAAGATGGAATTGATGTTACAACAAAGGAGCCACAAGTCCCTAAATGTGGCCTACAGCACAAGTAGCTGTTCTAAATGTCATTGGGGTCAAATATGCCTAAAATAATCTCTCTTTCTATCTTTGATCTGGAAATTCTCACACTATACTGCATTTATCATGGGGTTGTGTTGATGGCCAATCCAATCTACATCAGGTTTCTGCAGTAGAACTTCCAATCCCAAGCACACCAAACCCAGTGAGAGCATATGCTGAAGCCATGGCCTGTGTGGTACTTGTCCTTAGATAGAACTCTTGATGATTGATGAGCACTCCATTGCAATGAATACCTACAGAGAATAATATGAACATTCTGCTCTGTTTTTTATCATTCATTCTTTCTTCCCCATCACATTTTTTTGGGGTCAAACAAGCTAAATGCAAGTTATTCTATGTGGTCACATCAATCATAATCTTGACTTTGTACATCAACCAATTAATGAGTTTGAGTAAGGATGAACTCCAAATACTAAACTATGTGAGAGAATAGATATATTTAAATTGAAGATTTCCTTTCCTCAACCTCTAGTAAATAAATTTTTATGTTGTAGTATTATTAACTATTGAAAAATAATGAATTCATTTTTTCTCCTTTTGTTTGACAGCTTAAACAATTCATGTTTCAGGGATGCTGATGGACATGTTTTGGACTTTAGAGACCCCCTATCAATCATCACAAACAGTAGTACAATAAAAATGTATTATATTCTTCAAGATGAGATGATGAAGTTGACATTATATGCTCACAAATACCAAATAGTTGGTTGCCTATATGTATATTACATATATGTCATATAGGAGTTGGCCCACTTTGTAGTGTCGGCTCTTTGGTCCAACAAAAGCTTATTATATCAAATTAAAATTATAAATTATGTTTAAAAAAAGGGGGGAAAAAAACAATGAAATGTGTCATGTTTGAAAGTGACACATGCAAATGATTAATTTAAAGGATTAATTAAATGATAATTCAAGTTAAATTAGGGTTAAGTCAGATGTTGAATACTAGGAGAGAAAGATTAACTAAGATTAATTTTTTTACATAATTAAAAAAAAAGACAAGAAGATAAAATAGTTGTTGGCGAAAGATATGAGTGATAATTGGATATTCGATCTGCATTCGAAAGTGATTGAAGAGGGTTGGATATTCGATCTGATTCTCAATGTTCTTTATTCGACGTTTAAGATAGTAATACAATAAAGTATGAGGTATGGATAAATAGTAATGTGTCTCAATTACTATGATTTGGTGGGCCTTTAATACTCGATCTAATTGAAAGAAATATTTCATATGTATAGTGAATATTTCTCTATTAAAATTATATAATCATCCTATAAAAATAAAAAAAATTATTTTAGTATAATTATATGATGTTAATTAATTAGATGTGATAATTATGAGTTTCTAATAGGAAAGAATGTTTAGTCATCAAAGTGATGTTTCTAATATATGAGTAATCACCATCATTAAATTTATCTTTTTGTAATTACCTCACTTCACTCTTAAGTAGAAACATCTCAAAGCCTCATCATAAATCTTCTCCCACAATAGTTCTTCCTTTTTTTTTATCTTCATATTTCTATCTCAATCACAAATCCTCTCTCTCTCTCTCTCTCTCTAAAGTCAATCTTTCTCTACTACTATTTCCGTACCTGACAAAAAAAAATGAGACATATCATGTGACTATTATTGGTATTCAGAGGAGTAGACATGAGATCTGATTCGTAGGGGATGATGTACTCATTCTAACTATTATATCACATTGGAAGTGATTGATCCATAGTGTTTTGGCCATCATCAGCCTTAATAATATGCAACTTCATTATGTCCAATAATTCTACCCATTTTCTTAGCAATTGAGACTTCAAGAATCCATATCTTCTTTTCTTGACATTTTGATGCCAAATACGAAATATCATATGATCGAATGGAACCCCACGACCAATTATTCTATGTCTTTGTTGATGGGATCTCCTTCGGACAGAGACATGATTTGGGTCAATTGAGATGTGGTAGGCTTCACGATCCAATGAGTTTAATAGGATTCCAATTTCAATCATTATTGAAATCTTGATGACATATATTATATTCGACATGTTATGAAATTAGAGTAAGATATGAAATATTTATCTTTTTCTAGTTAATGAATCAATAACTAATTAATATCATCTTATTCTTATAAAATTATAATTTTTGGATTATGTTAAATAAACTAGTTGACAAACTACCCATTTATATCTCTTAAGTTTTTCCGTAACTCAATTAGGTCCTCGATTTACTCTAAATTCACGAAGAAATCTATGGTCTCGAAAGCTATCACCATCATCTACCTCTAAATTGTAAATTATATATGAAATATTTATAATGTTGTAATATAATCGTGACTAATCCGGTATGATACGATCTTTCAATTTTTTCATTATTTTTGAAATCTAATTAGCGGTGTCGTGAATTTTGTTATGTAAAATGCTTGTTTTGTATTGTTATTCTTATTCAATTTAATATGTAAAGTAATTTTCTTATATCGTCATCAACACAAACTATATATTGTTTTTTGTTATTCTTATTTAATTTGATCGATATGAATAGTCAAGGGACATTAATTAGTCTAGTATAATAATAATTATCTTGAAGTGAAACTTAATTATCTCTTTTAGTAAGTATTTACTTTTATTACTTGATATTTTAATTATCTTATATGTCAAGAATTCAACTTCAATCAATATCTTGTGTTCAATGAAATGATAAAGATGAAGTTCAGATTATACGAAGAGTTAGTACTCGATAAAGACTCTTTGATGTTTAAATTAGTAAAAATTTAAAGAATTTAGAAGTGAAAGCATATAATTTTTTTTGATTGATTTAGAGAATGCATTTGGATGTCGGACTTAGAAAATCATTGATAGTTAATTCATGAGATAAAATATTCGTCATGGAGACCTGAGTTAAATCATCAATCATCAAAATCGTAACACGAAGGTTTATGCTAACATTAGAGGATCTTGACTGACATGAATAAATATGTGTTGATGATCACTTCGCATCGAAACATTTAAACCAAATTAAGGTGTCTCTTAATCATGATTACGATGAGTTTAAATAGAAATTTAGGTTTTTTTAATCTATTATCATTTCCAACGGAATTCCAAAGATAGATAAAAAAAAGCTTTATCGTTTGCATTCCTTTTCACAAAAAATAAAAACACTCATTCCTAAAATATATTTCAAAAATAATTTTACACCAAAAGCACATACACCTTTATGACTAATTAAAATTCGATTTTATTTCCCCCAAAACCACGCACAAATCTTGATTTGTTGAAGTCACGGAGGTCAACTCCACATCTCACACACACACACACACACACACACACACACACACAAGAATAAGCCATGAGAATTATCTAATGCTTGTGGGCATCGACATCATCGTCATGTCATCGAGTGCATGCATTCTCCCATTCAATCTATTTATATTCTTAAATAGATTCCCACATGGCTCACGGAGGCCGCGCCCCAGCAAATCTCAGCCGTTCGATGAGCTGGCGGAGTCAAGATCTGACTTCCGCATGATGATCCCTCTAAGAATTTTGCATATTAACCCTTTCTTGTTTAGAAATTTGCCAACTTAGTCCATAACTTTTCAGCAGATATAGTCTTCGACTTATCAGCTGGCACTTCATGTATCTCATGAATTTGATATACGGATCAAAATATCTACAGATTATTCATAAATAAAAATATTACTGTGATATTATATATATATATATATATATATATATATATATATATATATATATATATACGTATACGTATACGTATACGCTGAAAAATTAAAGAAAGAAATTACTTCGAAATAGTGCGATCCCTCTACAAAATATTAAAAGTTCGAGGAATGTTTCTGTAAATTATCCAACTTCTTCCGTACCCTGTTGTCTTACCTGCCCCGCTTACGCATCTGGTGGGTTCCACTAAAAAATATGTTATCCTTTTGAGCAGTTTGTATTTTTAGTTACTGAGTGCCGCCGCGTGTTATTTGCGAGTCCCGCACAACCTACCCAATTGCCGTGCTCTGCCAGGCGGGTAGGCGAGAAGGGTAGAAACCTAGTGCCCGCCCATAGGCCCCCCCCTTCAGCCAAGAAGGCGTCTCCGCAGCGATGGCTGTCTTAAATCCACCGCCGGTGCAAGGATCCATAAAGAACCAGCGCGCCGCGTTCGCTATAAACTGGAGTTTCTTGTCTCTCTCTCTCTCTCTCTCTCTCTCCGAGCTCGTTGCGGATTATTTTGGAGATTCGGAGTGATCCGTTCTGGGCGTAGAAACAGCAGCGGCAGTGGCAGTGGAAGTGGCGACGACGGGCACAAATCCGTCGAACGACAATGGATCAAGAGATTGGTTCGATTCCCCACGATCGGCTGGTCAGACACCTTCCATTACGTGAACAAATCGTTAGGGCTTCAATCCCAGGGTTTACCTTTAGTTGTCTGCTGCTTCTTGTTTTCGTGCTCTTCGGTTTCTGTGGCTGTGCGGGTTGGTAATGATGACCACCCTCATTATGGATCTGGAGGTTTTATACGGGATTTGGGATTCTATCTTTAGTTGAAACCCTTCGATTTTATGGTACGAGAACAAAGTAAAAGAAACCAATTTTTGGAATGGTATCCGAGTCGATTATAAGTTTTGCGTTTCTACTCATTGGTTGTAGATGTCAATGTCGATGCGGAGTGACGCGTTCTTTTGACTCTTGATCAATTGGAGTTCAAGATTTAATTTGTAGCTATAGCATTTCTGTTGATTTTATACGTTCGAGGACATTGATTCGTATTGATAATTCCGGGTTGGATGATGTTCGGCTTGTATGAGATTTCTCTCCGTCATGGCTAATCTCTATTTATGACTTTGGAAGACAGAGGATTGTTTTCATATTGAAAGAGTGGGGAATTAAACATACATATCTGATAGATGTATGCTATTTTGTTTTTATAGAAAGTGATTGTGTAGGAAGTTTTCATTTGCCAGTTACAGGATAGTTGAAGAAGGAATACATCAAAAGCATGTTTGCTTGTATGTCATTAGATTTTCTGTCAACCAATTTACTATACTCGAGGCCTGCTATTAGGTTCAGTGCAAATATCTTTTTTCTTTTTTTCACAGATAGAATTGTTTGATGAATGTTGATCATTATTTGTGTTTGTAGGTTAATTGGAAGAGTGATTACAAACGTCTGCTTCTTTTAGCGTATCAGAGTTTTGGAGTCGTATATGGAGACTTGAGTACCTCTCCCATCTATGTATATACAAGTTCTTTTGCTGGAAGGCTGAACAATTATCGAGATGAGCAGACAGTATTTGGTGTATTTTCCTTGATATTCTGGACATTCACCCTAATCCCATTGCTTAAATATGTGATGATAGTCTTGGGTGCTGATGATAACGGTGAAGGTCAGACTCTTGATAATGTAGCTTTCTCTTTCTCTTTTGTAATTCCTTTTTCCCACCTTTGTCACTCATAATAATGGAACTGCTCATAGGTGGAACATTTGCTTTGTACTCATTGCTCTGCAGACATGCAAAGCTTAGCTTACTTCCTAATCAGCAAGCAGCTGATGAGGAGCTTTCCACATATTATAGAGCTGGTTACATTCCTCAAGTTGCTATTTACTCTCCATTAAAAAGGTTTTTGGAGAAGCACAAAAGACTGCGTACATGCTTACTTCTTATTGTTCTGTTTGGTGCGTGCATGGTGATAGGAGATGGGGTTCTTACGCCAGCAATTTCTGGTATACTGCCATATGTAATTATGTAACCCTTCTTTGTTAGGAAATGAAAATTCACTCTTTATTTCTTAAAACTCTTTGTTTTTTTGTCTCCATCTCATTCTCAAAATAAATTTTGCTATGTTGCAGTTCTCTCATCAATTTCTGGATTGCAAGTTCGTGCCAAAAAAATGGTTGATGGTATGTGTTGTTTATTCTTTGGCCTTTCTTTTATATATGAAATTGTCATGGTTCTCTCATTTCTCAGCTCTTTATTATGATGGAAATGTATTTGAATTGCTTGGTTTTAAATTTTGATTTTCAAGGGTTTTAATCTCATCGATCCTTAGCCAACCTTAGTCTTAATACAGTAGTAGAAAAATATTTCAATAGATGCAATTGCTTGGGCCGATGTATATATATGTATATATATATGTATGTATATATGTATATATTATATGTATGTATATATGTATGTATGTATGTGTATATATATAAATATATACATATGTATATATGTACATATATACATATGATATATACATATGTATATATGTACATATATACATATGAGTTAAGATTCATTTTAGCTTCTGTGGTTTTGGTCATAGACCACTTAAGCCCTTATGGTTTACTCATGTTTAAAATAACCCTTATATTTTTAAAAACATAACATATAAGCTCCTTCCGTTAAGTTTGAGTTGACAGACATTAGAGTCTGCTTACGTGACATGTTGACTTACAATAAATCATTGATATAATGATATGTGTAATTTAAGTTTTAAAAAAAAAAGTCTATCTTGTCGAGGAAGAGGAAACGACGGACATAGGTGGAGAGGTAGAGGTAGGAGAGGTCGAAGGTGGAGGTGAGGGAGAGTTGAACCATCATATCGTAGGCATGACAGGTGGGGGCGTAGGAGAGGACAAAGTGGGAGGCGATAGGGACGAAGGCGAGGAGACCATTGCATGCCTAGCGTCAAACTAATCAACTCACATCCATCTGTGGCAGGATCGGATGCTCCTGAGCTTATTGTCAGCGCGGGAGAGGCTGCGTGCGACCAAAGCCCTGTTAGGCAATAGCGGCTCGGTGTTGCTACTAATGGTTGCTTCCACGACGATGCCTCCTTCCGTCATTGATGGTGGTCTTAATTTGTTTTAATTTAAATTACACATGTTATTATATTAATAGTTTATTGTGAGTTAGGATGCCACGTAAGCAGACTCTAACATTTGTTAACTCAGACTTGATAAGAGGGACTTATATACTATATTTTTAAAAATATAGGATTTATTTTAGACACGAATAAAACCATAAGGGCTTAAATGATTAATAACTAAAACCACAGGGGCTAAAATGGATATTTTTTTAAACTTAAATTATATATGTTATTATATTAATAATTTATTATGGGTCAACTTGCCACGTAAGCAGACTCTAATGTCTGTTAACTCAGACTTGACGGGAGGAGCTTATATGTTACGTTTTTTAAAATTGAAGGATTATTTTAGACACGAGCAAACTATAAAGGCTTAAGTGGCCCATTGTCAAACCACATGGGCCAAAATAAACCTTAACCCTATATGTATATGTATATGTATATATATATTTGTGTGTGTGTGTGTATACATATATATGTATATATATACATACATATATATATGTATATATATACATACATATATATGTGTGTGTGTGTATTTATATTTGTATATGTATATATGTGTGTGTGTGTACTATATATAGTTTATGAATTGAAATAAGTGATTCCTCTTTGTTGAAAGGGTGATCAATCTTCTTGAGTGCATCTTTCTTAGGATAAGGTTTGAATTTCTAGTTTTTAACAGCTAATTCTGACTTTTTTTTTATTTTGTTATGTTCCTATTGGTAAAAGAAGGAAAATAAAAGATAGCTATGAGGCAATGAAGGCAATTTAAAGTACGTTGACAAATGAAATTCTAAATATGGGTTGAATAAACTTTTTTAGTTCATCACTTCCTCTTTTTGTTGTGTAGCCAAAGTTGTTTGATGAAGGTTGGAGAATTATCTTCTCTGTTCACCTGCCTATTTGATCAATGTGCTAGGCCCACTGGTGTTATTGCTTTAGAAAGAAAGCATTAGTTCTTGGTTTGAACCATAATACACAAACTTGGCATAAATCTATCTTTTAATATGGTTCTGTATTTATGGGAATTTGATCTAGAAAGAAATCTCTTTTTTATTCCCAGTTATAAGGTGACTTTTTGGAAAGAAAGGTACAGGATCATTTGGCGGGGGACTTGAGTCCAATTTTTTGTAGTAACACTTCACTATACACACACATATGCATTCATGTCTGAAAAATGTATTGCATTCATATACATGCACATGATTCTTATTTGGAGCACTAATGAAAGTGTTAAGAGTGCATCTTTAATGCTTACTTTCTCTAAATTAGGGGAAGTAAACTTCCTAGAGATATGTCAAGTTAGAATGGTAACTTTATTACTGAAATAATGAGAAAGAGGAGATCTCTGCTTTGCTTAAATTGGTTGCCATTGATTGGCTTTACAAAAATTGTTGATGTTGCATTCGGTGGAGCTGAAACTATGCTAGCAAGACTAGTAGTCAAAGTGTGATCATGACTGGTGTAGTCATGATTAAGTTTACCTTAATTCTAAGACCACGAGATAGTGCATGCAACATCAATATGTAGGGAACTCAGTTGAGTGTCTATGCCTCATTGAACACATCAAGTAGTATAGCGGGCTTTGCTATTTAGTTGCTCGTTAAATCTACCAAATAAACATATCAAAATAAGTTAAATAATTATTATGAGAAAGTTCAGATATCATGTTTCTTTGCTTTTTAATTTTTTAAAAAATTATTTTCTATGCATTGTTGGAACATATGAAGCGCCACTGCTTATTTGATCATCCATGATGGTCGAAATCTAGTCATCCAAACAAAAATTTGCTCCTAGTTGGTCTCACAACTTGCATGAGACACCACTTGTATTACTAGCATGCCTCTCAACAATGTCAACCCAGTGCACAAGATTTCCACTAGTATAGGGTCTTGGGAGGGTCAATATATGTAATCATATCCGTACAAAACACAAATAGAGAGGCTACTTCCACAACTTCAATTTTGGTCACTAGATGCAAATGAGCATCTTTACCATGAGACTAAGGCCCACCCTTTGGCATGCCTTTCATACGATTGCGGCAGTCAGTGCCAATTTGCTTCCTATGGATGTTGCCATGTAAAAGAATTTCTCAACTTTGATAAGCCAGCGTGGGTTTTGCTAAACATGGGACATTATTCTTTGCCTCTTAGCAAAAAATGTTGATGTACAGTTGCAATGTCTATTGTGGCTTAGGCTAAAAGTTGGAAACAATATTATGTTGCTCCCATTGGTAATCACATGATGAAATGACTAAAGAATTTTGACTGACAGTGACATTACCAAATATCTCTGGCTCTGTCGTGGTTGTATAGTAGATGGTCATGCCTCTTAAGCGGATCTGGTAATGCTTGAGATGGTTGATAACCATAGATCTCTATCGTAAGCAAAGCCAATATAGTATAGTTGGTTTAGCCATCATGTAAAGGCGACAAGGTTTTATGGCAACTCCCAGTATTGGCTTAATTTGCTATGGAGGCAGTGGTGCTGGCAATTGTTCTACTTCATACTGCGGCAGTCAGGTCAATTTAATAGGCGAATTTCCTTATGCAACTCAAAGCCTGCCATCTAGAACTTCTTGCTTAAGTATGTTTTCTTCAATCATCTAGAAGGTTATTTGAAACTTGAATTTGCATTAGTTTCTACATTTTCACTACATTGTATATCACAATATTTGATCTTCTGTCTAACATAGGTGAGGTGGTAATCATTTCCTGTGTTGTGCTGGTTGGACTCTTCGCCTTGCAGCACAAGGGAACTCAGAGGGTGGCCTTCATGTTTGCTCCTGTTGTTATCATTTGGCTCTTGTTCATTGCTGCAATTGGCTTGTACAATACAATTTATTGGAACCCCAGAATAATCCGTGCTCTTTCTCCACATTACATTGTCAAGTTTTTTGAGCACACAGGAAAAGATGGTTGGATTTCCCTTGGGGGAATACTTCTTTCAGTTACAGGTTGATGTCAGAGCTTATGCTGCCTTCTCTTTTGTGAATGTTCTTCTTCAGTTTAACTAGTATATAGCAATCTATTTCTAAGTTGGAGTGATTTACAGGTACTGAAGCTATGTTTGCAGATCTTGGACACTTCAATGAGACATCCATCAGGGTATGTGTTTTAAATATCTCATTATATATTTGTGAGAATTCTTGTTTCAAGAATGAATATTCAGATAAAGCTGAAATTTTTAAATGAATTGCCGATAGTACACTAGAAGCAATATGAAACTCTTGGAATAAATGAATTGCCAATATTTGCTACTCTCCAAAGTCAGGTTTCAGACTTTGACCATGTTCAAGAAATCTGTCTTTGATTAACCTGTGGGTATGGTAAGGAGAACTGTATTTGATATTCGTATGTGTCACTCTTTTGCTCATCTCTGAGAATGTGTGATATATGTAAATCAATTGAATAATTTAGTAAGTTTGATTATAATATTGTCCTTGATATGCTTCTTAAAATTACATAATTCATATTAAAACTGACATCAATTTTCTCTTTTTAAAAACATTGCAAGTGAATCATAAGTGTGGTCTGTTCAGATAAGTTTCTAGTTCAATTGACTAACCTTATTATTGGAAAGTGTACCGATCGTTTTACAGTCCCTGCAATCTTTTTCTATCAACTGTATTCTCTCTTGTATATGTAACATCTATCAGCAGTATCATATGTAAACATTAGGTTGGTGTGTTATGCTTTATTCAGATCAAGTAGTAATTTAGGACATTTCGTATCTTGGTTGTGAGATGAACAGAATTCAATGAGTGAGCTTGGACATCAACTATAATACATTACATCTCAATGCTGCTTATGATGCTTGTTTTATAGTGTGTCAACCATAATATATTACATCTTAATGCTGCTTGTGATACTTATGCTAAAGGAAGAGAAAATCTTCTATTCAAAGTTTCAAACAACACACAAGAATTGGCAAATTAGTTCTCTAAAGAAAGATTACTTTCAGAGATCTATACACAAAAGTTGAAGTCCCTGACTCCTTGTAGTTTAAACTGATTGATGATGCTGTAATTATACACTAGAACTATTTTGACAATGTTTTCATCAAGTTTGCTTCATACTAGTTATGTTTTCCAAGGCCACCTTCCTATTCAGTCATACATTCTTAACCACTTGGCCTTAGTATTGATCATTTACTACATTGCCATGGTAGTGGAATGACTGGTGGCAACATCTGTCCTAAGTTAGAAATTCAGCTGGAAAATTTATTTAATTTGCTATAAGAATTATCTCATGGATATTCACATGAGATGTCCATATAGCAATTTACTGCCCTTCACAGTCATTTGCTATCCCATTATTATTACAAAACCAATTAAAATGAAAGTCTATCATTTTAAAAGTGAGGTTTAAGTTTTAGGCCGAATAGTAGCTATTCTCGTCCTATTATGCACCATATGATATCACGACTAAATAAGCACAAAACTCAATCTTCTGATTCGTCCAACTCTTTACTTTGCAACCAGCTTTCTCACATTAAAAAAATTAAATTGTAGTTAAAGAACAATCGTGTAGCTATTCTGTCCCGTTATGCACCATATGATGCACCATAATTGTTGAGGCAGCACAAAATTCAATTCTTCCTGATTCATCCAACTAGCAGGGTTTTTTACTTGGCTACAAGCTTTTGCACATACGATGTCAAATTATAAGTAACCTATATCAGTACAGACCATTTTTTGTGACTAACTTTATTGGGAACATAAATAAACCATACAAACAAATAAACAATAATACAAGTTCCTATACTCCTTTAAGTGTTCACACTCCTATACTCATTGGAACACCTCTAAATGATGTAAAATGTAACTATTCTATTCCTTTAGCCGTAAGTGGAAGGGTCTCACATGTTTATGCACTCTTGCTTCACTCTCTCTTTAGAGACAATTACAACTGTTCCCACTCTTATTTTTCGCATGTTTCTCCCATTTCCACCTCTTTCTTCTATTAAATAACTTTAATATTACTTCACTCAATTGTCTCATAAAAGATCTTCTGGAAGGTTAAAGGACTCGGTCTTTTCAAGGGGGAAAATTGGCCATAGAATGTTTGCTCCAGCAAATCATTGTATCAAGGATTTCAATTTCGAATAATATCATCCATACCAGGCAGTACATACCGGTCCGTCAGCTGACCGGTACATGGACCGCCCGTTACCGGACGGAATATATATATATATATATATATATATATATATACATATGAGGCAATGTTGCCGAGGCGATGCGACGTTTCCTTTTATAAAAATATTTATATAAAAATATAAATATATAATCTTTTATATATAAATATATAATTATTAATTTATACCGACGTCACCAAATTATATATATATATACCGAGTGGTATACCGAACGGTATACCGCTAGGTATACAGTATCGTACCGTACCGAGCGAATGTTGAAACTCTAGTACGGTACGATATTTCAATCCTTGCATTGTATACTAGAATTTCATTGTTTTATGGCCTGTGTAAATGAAAGCTTCTACCTACAAATTCTGACTTGGCACTGTGTTTTATCTTAAATTTCTCATGTCATTGATACCTTCAATCTCCATGGAACTTTTTATGCAGATAGCATTTGTTGGTCTGATTTATCCATGTTTAGTACTGCAATACATGGGGCAAGCAGCATTTCTTTCTAAAAATATACACGATGTATCTAGCAGCTTTTTCGAATCTATACCACGTAAGTTTTCATGCATTGGGGTTGCTACTCTGAACAATGCGCAAATATGAACATTTACTTGTATATATATATATATTTTTGCAGAATCAGCTTTTTGGCCCGTTTTTGTGATCTCGTCTCTTGCTGCTATAGTCGCCAGTCAATCTGTCATCTCTGCTACTTTCTCCATTGTGAAGCAATGTCATTCGTTGGGATGCTTTCCACGTGTCAAAATTGTCCATACATCAAGATGGATCCACGGCCGGATATATATACCTGAAATAAACTGGATCCTTATGGTTCTCTGTCTTTCTGTCACACTTGGTTTTCGTGACACAACCATAATCGGAAATGCTTATGGTAAGATTATTTCCTTCACTGATCAGCATGATAGACATGCCAAATGTCAGGTCTGGTTTTATCTATTCTGAAATTTCTATTGGCTCCAGGGATCTTCTTTGCATGTCATTCTATATATAGTTATGGTTAGGTTAGATGGTACATGCTCGGATCCTGTATTATAACCACAATCTTACTTGTGGGTCTCTGTCATCCATGTTTATACTTCAATGTGTTTGCAGTTATAACCAATATTGGCTGTTGATCATCTTTATATTATCTGCTAAGCAGGATTGTACTTTTATCTTTGATTTCAGGTATAGCAAGCATGACTGTGATGTTTATTACCACATGGCTGATGGCATTAGTTATTATCTTTGTGTGGCAAAATAGTGTCATATTTGCCCTTCTATTTCTCATTTTCTTTGGGTCTATCGAGGGTGCCTATCTTTCCTCTTCTCTCATTAAGGTTCCTCAGGGAGGATGGGTGCCTTTTGTGCTCTCCTTTATCTTCATGGTCATCATGTATGTCTGGCACTATGGCACTCGCGAAAAGTACCTTTTTAACCTGCAAAACAAGGTCTCGATGAAATGGATTCTCACTCTTGGCCCCAGCCTTGGGATTGTTCGTGTCCCAGGAATGGGACTTATTTACACAGAGCTAGCTACTGGTGTGCCATCTATCTTCTCCCATTTTGTGACCAACCTTCCTGCTTTCCATCAAGTTCTTGTCTTTGTCTGCGTGAAATCAGTACCAGTCCCATATGTTCCACCAGATGAACAATACCTCATAGGACGGATTGGCCCCAGAACCTACAGAATGTATAGGTGCATCATAAGATATGGCTACAAAGATGTGCAGAAAGTTGAAGACAACTTTGAGAATCAATTGATATTGAGCATTGCCAAGTTCATTCAGATGGAAGGTGAGGGGTCATCCACTGGAAGTTATGATTCATCTCCAGAAGGAAGAATGGTCGTCATACGAACTACTGACACATCTGATGCTAGGTTGGTGACAAGGGATGCTGATGAGAGTGAATGTAATTCTACCTCTATCAGGAGCAGCAAATCCGTAACGCTGCAAAGTTTGCAGTCCCTATATGAGGAAGAATCACCTCATGTTAGCCATCATCATCGGGTGCAAATCGAGTTGTCTGAAACAGAAGATATTAACTCTGAGGTTAAAGAAGAATTAATGGCACTGTTGGAAGCTAAGCAAGCAGGAGTTGCCTATATAATGGGTCATTCTTATGTAAAGGCCAAGAAGACATCATCTTTCATGAAAAAAATTGCCATTGATGTTGCCTACTCTTTCCTCCGTAAGAATTGCAGGGGTCCTGCAGTGGCTTTGAATATTCCTCACATAAGCCTCATTGAAGTGGGGATGATCTACCATGTTTAGTAAGTTCATTTTTATACATAATATGTATGTTCTCAGTGTCAAAGAGGAAGTCAGAGAAGCAAAAGTTTTGCTGCAATATATGAAAATTTTAGCCATTCACTACCTATTTGGTTTAAGTCTGCCTGTACTAGTTCTTGGTGTAATATAAGCAGTTGTTAGAACATGTTGTGTCATATCTTGTGGTATACTACTTTCTACAGGATGCAGTTCCAGCTGGATCTTATCACTATCAAACAATGTGACCGACATCATTGCAATTAAATGCAAAGATACAGTTACCTCACTTGTGGTAATAGCCTAGAGGAAGTTGATCAGTGTAGGACATAAGCTTCCTTAAGTTGACAATAATTGCATTGTCTCTCTCTAGTTGAGATTTGTAATGTCATTTTCTTTTCTTCATCTCCTTATTGCTTTAAACAGTTATTGAAGTGTTGCATTGTATGAGACGTCATTCAAGTAACATATTAGTGGATTGCAGATTAAGATGTGAAGTGTATGTGAACGCATACACATGGAATGGTGGATGGCAGAGGAATTTGTAGATCCAATGTCCTTTGTGTCTGACACTGCAAAATCTGAAGTGCTGCAGTAAAAGAATTAGTTTGTCTGATATCAATGATTTGAAGTTGATGGTAAATTCTGAAATGGCTTACCTAACAAAAGATCGCTGTCAAGAGCTTCTGTAGGAAGTTTATTAGCTTTTATTATCTACAAAAACCACATGTTACAGTGTGCAAAATCTTCCTAATGGATTAGTGACTGATGGCTTTTTCTTGGTGACTTACTTGCAGATTGACAAGGCTTATCCCTTCATGCATGGAATACAGAATGGCTGCTATCTGCAAGCAAGCCACTACTTTGATGTGTTAATGGTGTAATGCTTAATGGTATGACCTCTCCCCCTTTCACAGAGATCATGTAATCTTCCTGACTACATGTGAATGAATATACATATCTTGTTTGTGTAGTTACATGATGATCTCTTCTGTCACAGAAGAAAAATTATCTATCCTATCAATGTAAGGTGGTAATATTTATCTCAACATTTCTTTTTTCTTGCTATGATATTTATATATCCTATATTTAGGTTTTAATTTTATAATCCCTTCAAATATTTTTGACTTTTCATATATGTCAATCTTGTTGAAATGCACATACATAATAAACTAAATTCAATTACTGTCGATCGGTGGTTATAAATGAATTTTTAATAAATATTAAAATTTACCAAATATTCTGTTTATTATTTTCTCCAATTATTTAATCCCTATTTGTTCCTGACATTTTCAAAATGAGTATTATTGTAAATTAGGTTTCTGATGTTATTATGCTGACTGTTAATTATCTAAGTTCTTTGCAATGGTCTATGTAAGTTTATTAATTTATAATAATATATATTGAATATTAATCAAAATAAAAAAAAATTATATAAATTTAGACATTCCTTTTACATGATTCATAAATATATTCTGAACATTAATTAAAAGAGAAATTTATATAAATTTACATGGAATATATCAGAAACTCGATAAAAAAAAGTTCATGGAAAAAAATCAAATTCTTTGCTATATAAGAAAAAAAATACATACAAGAAAAAAAGAAATTTCAAACACTTACACACTTTCTTACATAAACTTTATAGAGATTCTCTCTATATCTATTGGAGAAAATCTTATAAGTGCTCAATCTTAATGCTATTCATGAGATTCAAACGAAAAAAAAAAAAAGACTTACACATAAAGACGACGAAAAATATAGCAAGTAATGAAATGATTCGAGAAACCAAAAACAAAACATAGTAATAATCAAAGAAAAAGAAAGCAAAAGCAATTCCTACCAGCAAAATGGGAGTATCAATACAAGCATAAGTGAAATGATAGAAAAAGAAGTCCAAGAGCCGATAGCATCTCCTCTATTGTCTCTCTCCCTATCACCAATACGTTGAGATACACTAAAGACTAATTCATTAAAGATTATGATGCCTATAATATTCATTAAATACTTAATTCTCTATTATAATTTTTAATCATAATCATAATCCTACAATTAGTTTGAATCTAACTTTAAATCAAACTAATACTTATAAATCATTAATCTCAAATTAATAATAATGTATCTATGGAATCCTGTAAATCAACTCAACATCCGGCTTCACATTTCAGAGTCATATAAAATCAACCATAGCTTTGAGCCGATGTCAAACTGATCGACATGGTCCTTAAATTCCACCTCTAGTTGCAAAGATTAGGCCAACAAATCCAAAAACAAAAGAAGAACATTTATTAGCTATATATATATATATAGTACAATTTGCAGTACGACCACCCTCCATTACTTTCTCAATCAATCATACTTCTTCCTGACACGCTTGCAGATTGATTGATCTTTCAGTTTAACTCGATAGTTTTCCACCCAAAAACGGCCTAACAAATGAAGTCATCAATTGCTTTCCTCCTCCTCCTCCTCCTTAGGTTTCTCCTACGACTCGATAGAAAAGGATCGAAGCAAAGGTTCATTTCGCTTCTTTGGTCTTGTTTCTCTTCATACATAGCATTCGATCTGTGCTCATCGTATGGGAAATATACATACATGAATAGTAGAGTCGATCGTAGATAGAAATACAAGTGTTGGTATGATTCAGGGAAAGACATAGAGACCATACCGATTAAGAGAAAAGAACCGTCAGGTGATCGACATTACCTCGGAGTCAAAAGCTGTTCATGTCGTTGGTGAAAAGGGATTTCTTTGCTTATGGATCATTTCTTCTTTCCTTCAATTGTTCTTTAGTATTAAGTTGTCGACTCCTTCAGTGGTCAGCAATCAAAAGATTAAACAAAACCCAGAAAAATTAGGTTTCCAATCAAGTTCTTGATATCTTGAACAATGTTTCATCAGTCTGACCTTCTATGAGACTTCTTGAATCGGACTCCGCTTGTAGTTTGTCCTCCTTTTTGGTTTGAGGACATCTCATAGATGCCGTGTCGCTTCTTCTCTTTTGGCGTTTAATTGATTTCTTTTGGACTCGCTCGTTTGCTGGACACAGTGCGCATGGCAACCAACTCCGACGACGCTGCTGCTGTTGAAGATGAAGAAGAAGCTCCACGCGCCGTCCCTCCATCGACGACGAAGAGTAGAGCCACAAGCTGGTCGGACCTGCTTGACGGTCCCCTCGGTAAAATCTCCGCCCGCCTGCCCCTCATAGACTACTTGAGCTTTCGCGGCGTCTGCAAGAACTGGCGGCTCTTCCCATCGGGGTGCTCCCACATAGCCGAGTTCTCCAAGAAGCACCCGTGGATGTTGCTCTACGATGTCGGCGTCGACGGCGGTAACACGTGCTACTTGTACGATCGCCTTCATCCAAAATGCTGCGAGATGTCGTTGCCGCACCTCCGGGGCGCAACGTGCATGGAATCCAAGGCCGGATGGCTGCTGGCCACCCGGGAGAGGGAGCTGTTCTTCTTCAACCCCTTCTCCACACAGGTCATCGACCTAGTGATGTACCCGGATAGGAAGAGCTCCCACCAACTGTTCACATTCACGTCGCCTCCGACCTCTCCGGACTGCGTGGTGTTTGGAGTGCACCGCCTCGGCGCCTCGGTGGTGGAGATCGGCCGGTGCAGTGTGGGCGACGACGAGTGGGAGAGGGTGTTGGTGGAGGACGTGCGGCCTCCTATCGAGACGCTGGATGGCATCGACCATCGGGGACAGAGCATCGCTTCCTCCAACCGCCGCGAAATCAACCACTCGGTCGACTTCGTCAGCTCGGATTTAGCGTACTCGTTCAGCTTCGAGGATTACTTGCTGCGCCACCGACATCTGAATCCTGCTCGGGAGAGACCCGAACCCACTTTCCTCGATAAATTTGTGAATCTTCATCGTGAAGACTGGCTACGGAGGTCCGGACAGAAGCGCATCTCCGTGTCGTTTTGCTCGCTGCAGATGATGGTCGACGACGTCGTGGGTCTTTTCCCCTTCGTTCGTGAGTACGCGGCCGATGGCACGACGACGACCGACGCAACCAAATCCGTGAAAGCGGCGTGGCTGGAGCCTCGATTCCCATCACGTAGTTGATTCGATCGGTGCAGCAGTGGATTTCATTCATGATTTCTTACTGAGACCTGCAGCTTCGTCATCAGGATGCGCTGTGATGTTCTTGGAATTGGACGGATGCTTGATCATCATGGACTTGTAGGGAATCGGACTGCACTGGTCAAAGAACCATGCATGAGTATCATAACACCAAAATCATGATTCAAGATGGCTGCCATGCTCTCATCTTTCAAAAGTAGAAGATATCAGGGATCAATCACAAAGGAGTCACAAGTGTAGATCATTGTTAATTCTTCGACCTAGGAATATGAGAGGCATGACAGCATGTAGAAGCCTGGAGTTTGACCCAAGTTCTAAATTTCTAACTTTGTGGAGCTGATCTCCAAAGAACTAAAACACAGTTCCAACGAAAAGTGTCATTCATGCATACTTTCCTTTTCATTCTGTTACATAACATGTTGAAATCAAGATTCAAGTTGCATACAGAAGATGCTATGACAGTATACGATGAACTGTGTTTTTAATATTATCAACATATACGAATCTAATTTGAATACGATAAGATTCAATCTAAATCCAAGTGTTCCTTATATCTCGGCACATTTATTCTTGCTGAAAGGCTATTAACATTCTTGCTGAAAGGCTATTAACGTGGACCGACGACATATATGAATCTAACATGAATACCATATGCAAGCAAATAAAGGTTGAATGAAAATTCACAACTAACTGAAAGATTCATTCTAAATCCAAATGTTCTTATACCACTATGCATTTATTCTTACAAGCAAGCAGCAGGAGGTTTTTCCATGACCACAAGTACATGTGAGCCCATTGGTGCTGCTTGGAATGATAACGGTAGTAGATACAGGGTTACCAAGTTAAGGAATTGCTTGAGCACAACTGTGGGGATATCTTGCTTGAGTTGCATATCAGTAGCCTGCTTCACAGAGAACTGTAATGCAAGAATATGTCGAAGTTTGGATTCTAAACTAGTGCAGAAATCTGAGCCATGAAACACATTATCCTTTTTCACGAGGAAAAGATTTATAAAAAGGTTTTCATAGAAAATAGCAGAAAGATCAAAAATTGATGCTTAATTGACTGAAGAGGGGGAGTGGGGGGTGCAGATATCAAGAAAAGACAAAAGTGTAAGGCTTAGGATTTTGCTATGTCATCTTCAGATATGCCATAGCTTATTTCACAAGAGGGTCGGTCCAGGAGGATTGTATAAACAAGGTCATGAAAGCTAAAAACCGGGAGGAAGCTGGATGAGATGAGCAATTTGGAGGAGTTACAAAATTTTGACCGGACAAAAAAGAAACAAATAATATATTGTGCCTCCATCCGTGTCCAGACCAATGAATAATGAGTTGGAATTGGAGGCTTAGTACATACTTGGAAATGACTATAAAGGGAAATCTGCTTTTCTCAGCTTGAACTCGAGATTTCACCACCGGGTGCAATGAAACCACCACTACTCGACGTAGGGGTTTGATGCCGGATAAACAAGTGGGGAAGGTAACCCATATTAGAAAATAACGTACCAATAGAACCACTAGATGTGCTCCCAAATGACATTTTGCTAGAGAAAGATTCCTTACTGGAACTGAATTCAGGTTGTAGCTCTGAGGATGATGAGGATGGGGCCCAGGTAGCAACAGATAATCCAATAGGATAGGGAGAAACTGGCATGTCAGAGAGTGAAGATGCAGAAGGACTGCAGCTCAGAGTTCCCATTGGATGATCGAATTTGCATGTTGTCCCAAACTTGCACATTCCGTGTTGTGCATAGTAATTGCAAAGTTGAGCCCCCTGTCACAAGTATTTGATCAGAAACACAAGAATACTCCAAAAGAATGTGAAACTTTTAAAAAACTAATTATGAACAAAAATATAGCTATCATCAACAAATAGATATGCCTACTTACTGTCAGCAGAAAAATGAATTGTAGAAAAAGATCAAAGAATTGCAGAGCTAAGAAACTATTAAAAGATTCATACGACTTCATTGTTCTTACAACTTCCTACATGGTTTTCGAGCTAGAAACTATATAATAAGATTCCGTAGGCTTGAAGAGCATTTGTTTATTGGAAACAAGGCTTCACTCAAAACCTATAGAAATCATCAATCTGGAGTAATAAATAACATGGAAATTTTGGTAACTTAACAATTGGCTCAAGTTTCTCAATTCCTGAACTACACAAATTCAAATGACCATCATATCTTTATACAACCAAGATATGATCCATAAAATAGATTTTTGTCCTTGCATTGATAGGTAGGAAGATTTGCTATCTAAGTTGACCACAAAACAGGGTCTTATAGAACCAACTATATAAGTGACTGGTTAATTCAAAATAAGCAGATGAGAAGATTGCCAATAAGAAGTCTTCTCAATTTATTGAAAAATTCAAATTTATAGTGAAAGAAATTCTTCTCTTTGCCAAGGATGGCCAAGTAATTAAAAGAGAACCTTGAATACTACAGCAACAGCTGTTTTCAAGCAAAGATTACCAAAACACAAACCTGAATATCTGTTGGTGAAACAGCTTAAATATTCTGCTGCCCGTCCGATTTCAACGATCCTAGACATATTACAAAAGAAAAAAAAAATCTGCAAAGACCTCTTCCCATTTCTCACAGCCAACACCGAAAATTAAAGATTTGAAGATTGTAATTGGATAAATTTTTTATCTGTTATTTGGTGGCGAAAGTTAAATTTATTTTTCACCAGGATTGTTACCTTCCAGTGTTTTCATTATGTAAAATTGCAAATCTTAATTCTCAGGTATAATCAGACTTAAAATTGTCTATATCGAAAAATAATTGGGTTTTGCATTGATCCCACCAAGAGAAATATAAGCAGGAACTGTATTAGCATTTAATATAAAAGGTTATTTTGTTAAAAATCCAAAAAGTTTGTTCTATCATGTGCTTTATACTACTTATAGGCCTCAAATACAACATTTTTCTATGCAATACAAAGTAATTTAAGTCTTAACTTGTACAACTTCAAATATTTGGCAAAATCAAATGCAATTTTTGATTTAGACTGTGTGTACTACTTACAGACTTAGATATGCCCTGGTTAAGCTCAATGGAGGACAGTGGCAGCCCAATACAGTTGGGAAATGTAATGTTGTTGTGCATCAAGTTTTCAAAAACTAGAAACGCAATATAGAATCGGATCATTTTTCTCTTTATGACAGATAATGACAGGTGGTAGAGAAGCATACCGGACGAAGTGGGAGGCCAAGGGGGCTAAGAACACAGTTTCCCTTTGATATGCTCCAGTCTGGAGGATGATGATATTTACATGCAGCTCCAAATTTGCAGTCTCCTGTCCTCATGTAGAATTGGCACTCTGGTTGGCCAGGTCTCTCTGGAAACTTATCTCCTCTACGACTAGCATTTGAAGGGCCGACCGAAGAGGATACCGGTGTGAGAGGCCCAGAGTAAGCAGGCATCAAAGGAACTGGCTGGTTTGGTAACCCATATACTTGTCCAGCTTGAACTGCTTGGTGACCTCCATGAGAAACTACCGAACTCATAGGCACCTGCGTTGCATGTAATAAGACAAAATAAGAAACCTCGGATTTTCCATCCTATCCTCTTGTACTAGAACTTAAGCAACAAGGGTCTCACAAACCGGATAAGGATTCCAGCCCTGAACTGGAACAACTCCTGAAGAGAGCAGCATGGGAGCGTAAGGTCCTGGCATATATGAACCAGGGAACACTGAAGGCCTGGTGAACTGCCAAGTAACCATGGGTGGATACTGTTGAGGTGAAGGAATTGACAGAGGCTGCACCGGTGAATAAAATGCAGGTGCAGGCGAGGGCACCAAAGCCTCAGCTTGTTGTGGGTGATGGAATTTACAAGTTGAACCAAACTTACAATGTCCAGTCTTCATGTAATAGGAGCATTCCTTCTCCCCCTACATTTCCATCATTGGACAGCATGACAAAAACAGAGAATGTTAGAGACAATATAAGTGTGGCAAGTAATTATGGAATAGAGCAATATGAAAAGGTATAGAATAAGAAACTCCAACCGGCCGCAGTGGGTATCCACAGTCACTTAACAAGACCGGAGGGATGGATCCACTTCCTTGCCTGGGGTGGCGATACTTGCAAGTAGAACCAAATTTGCACGTTCCAGTTTTCATATAATGCTGCAAAAGATCATCTTACCATAGTTAAAACAATAGATTTCAATAACTCCACGAAATCCAACATCCAATATGGTGAATGTTCATAATTAAAACTGTAATATTATATTCGCATTTTAGTATAAGTGCACTTACCCAGTGTTCAGTTGAGCAAAACCAAATTCTAAAAATGGTAAGCACGGTACCTCACATACAGGTTGATCCGCTCGCTCCAGATACTCAACAGCCCCGGTCCTTCCAGTTCCAGCCCCAGTTAACTAAAGATGTTTACGCTATCATTTAATTCAACAACACAAACTAAATGCTAGTAATATGGTTCACATATATGGATTGTCTTTGGTAAACCACAAACTGGCTTGCTTACAGACACAAACTTGCATCATTCTAGACAAGCTACATCTTATTCACCCAATCAAAAAGAAAGCAATATAACAGGAAAAATGATCAGGTATTAAAAGAAAAAAAAAAGAGAACAATAACAGAGAAAGGTGCAGGTAAACCTAATAGAATAAATCCCAACCAAAGGTTGATGAAATCCTTACAGCTCCGCGATCACGGGGGTGATTGTAGCGGCACCTCTCGCCGTAGTTGCACGATCCGGTACGCACGTAGTAGGAGCAGTCCGGCTCACCAGGCCTCTCCGGGTAGGAAGAACTGCCCTCGCCCAGTCCCAACCTCCACATGGATTCTACATTAACATCAAGACATAATCATCAAGAACTTGCTTCGCCCTTTCTTCTCCCGTTCCACACAATAAACCCTAAGAGCAAAGTTCCCAGCACCACTGCAGACCCAAAGCAATCGATCGGACCAACAGCGATCCTGCACTACCTTCAAGGGCGGCGTCGGGATCGGGGCGGGGGCCTTTGGCGGCGGAGCCGGGCTCGTTCATCTCCATCGGAGGGTTCGGGAACCTTCCGGAACGTTCTGGAATGGCGAGATCAAGCGAGGACTGAGAGAAAGGAGGTGGGTTTGGGCCTTGAGAAAGATCGATTCCGATCGAGATCTTTCTTTCTCTTTCTTCTCTTTTTCCTTTTCGTTCCTTCTTTCCTAGACAGAGATAGAGAGACGATGATGATGATCAGAAACAAACCCCACCCTTCTCCTGTTCTCTTTCTGGATATGTGTGTGTGCGCATTTATTTGATTTCTTTTACCCTTTTTTTCTTCTCGTCCGTTGTTAGTTCACATACGCGCCAAAGACAGTGGAAGAGATCCTCGCGGCAGTAGCCGTATTTTCTTTTATTCATGTTTTTGTTTTTTATTGTATTGTGAATTCCCAGGAATGCCACACTAAATCCTTCGAAATAACCGGAAAAAGCCTGCCGACGGGAGATCGTATTTGGGAGGGGGTTTCAACGGTGAGATGCACGCCGGTGATTACACGTGTTGAGCGTATAATTGAAGATGGCGATCACGGGCTACCTACGGGGCTTCAGCGGATCCGACGGGAAAGTGTCGGCAGTGAGGCAGCTAAGTATCAGAAGCAGACGGAGTGGCGACCCAATGGTTTTGTGTGGGGGATGGGGGTAAAGGGGTAATTAAAGTTCGAGGACTTCGTGAGAAGCTGTTCCCTGGCTCGGTCGAGACGGGTGAGTCCGATCGTGCATGAGACGGAGCGAGACGAACACGACCGGATGATGGAGCATCGACGGCCATGATCAATCCCCCTGAGGACGACGAGATGTTTTTTCTTCTCTGGATACGGAGAAGCGTATAATTAATGAAGTTGGAGGGAGTAGGCTGCGGGTGACCGGATACACCCGGTAGCACTAATCCCTCGATCGCCAGGTGTCCAGGTCATAAATAGGGAGAAACCGGTCAATTGGGACACTTGCTCCAATATTAGTGGACGCAAATGGGGGTCTTGGTCAGCAGAGAATATGACACCGTTGGCAGTGTCGTCAATCTGTGGAATGCGGTGGCAACGATACCATCTAAATCCAAGACTAGTGATGTGATGCTATGGACCCAATTGGACTACATTAGTGCCAATTCTGTTCTCTATTGAGATTGAAGACATCACTAGCCATAACTTTGAGATTGTGACTGATAGAACACCAAAATTGAAGACGACAAAGAAAGATGGAACGTTCCCTGTTATCTTGAGATGTCAATAGAGCACCAAAACTTTGCAGATGACAAACAGAGAGCAAATTGGCAGATGAGGCAGATAATTTGACCAATCACAATCGGACAAGGTGGTAAACTATGAACATTATGTATAAAACAAAGTCTCATAATTAACAAAATGCTACTTCATTGGAGATATAATCTTTCTATAGACTGATCGATTCAATTATATTTTGTGACACATGCGCTTCTCTCTCAAAGGAGTCCAAAAACTTGACATTCAAAGATAGGATAGGGTGTGTTTACAAAGCAAGAACATCCACGAGTCAGTAGCATTTGAAGAATCAGGTCCCTTTGTTCTTGCAAATCCAGTAGCAAGTAGATTTGTCACTCCTGTGATGTTGCACTTTTGGATTGCTGCCAAACGTGGCCATTTCTTTCAAGTGCAGAATTCCTACGCCAATTCTCAACTGCGCTTTGGACTATGGCCTTTGCTTCTTGCACCTCAGCAGCCGAAAACTTGTGCTCGACGATCCCTAATGGTCCTGGCTGCAGTACAGTTATTACAGTCTCCAGGTCTTGCTCCAACTGCCTTTAAAAAAATTTAGTTTTTAGATTTAGTTTTGCAACAATAGATTAACATGATAAGGATATGATGTGTGCTTTTGGTCGTACTCAAAGCACCATAAAAAATTGAGCAGAAAAAGGAAACAATAGAAGACAAAGCACGGGAGTCGACCTGTGTCCTTCAACAGAAAAAATGGCTATGAGAACCCATGGAAACAGGAAGGAAAGCTGCAGGCAATTCCGGAAAACAATATCGAAGAAATATTTGGTACTTAAGCATTACAATATTACCAAATAAAACAAAAATAGTGTAACTGAAATTGTAATAAAAATGGTGAGACTGCAACTCATAGATCACTTGTACCTGAGAACCCCTGGCAATCGCATGCCTGAAAATGGTCTCAGAAAAGGCATCAGGATATTCTCTTTCCTGATTACCTTTGTCTCCTTGAAGTAAAAGAACCTGAAGGAAGAAAATAACAATTTGATTAAACATTGTGTAAAACATAAAAGCAGCGGAAAATAAAAGAAAGAAAAATAGGAAAAAAAAACAATTTGATTAATTGAACTGAAGAACTCAAAATTTAAACAAAAGCAGGAAAACACAGATTAGGTTGCCTAATATATGTGGAAAAGAGGCAAAAATTTTAAAGCAGAATTACCACTTACAATGCTCCCTAAAGGCCTATATAGCAGCAACTAGGCCCAGATCCTCTTCCCAGTTTCATGTGCCCCTCTTATGTTGCTGCATGGTGACTGAAGACACAATCATATCTACTTTTCTCTATGTGGTCCTGTTTTTTCCACATGCTCACAACAATTCATGGATCCTGAGCTGAATTGTGCACAGTCAACTGATTTTTCTTCCATTCAACACTACTCTTTTACATGTGAACAAACAAAGAGGTGACGAGGAAAAAGCAGGACAGGCAAGCACTGTGTTGGAAGGAGCTTTAAAAATACAGAGGAACTTGCTAGTGTAAGAGTGGTGATCAGTAGCTCAGGTACACAAAAAAAAAAAAAAATTGCTACTGTTTCTGAGAAAGCTTATAGATAAATTAGTAGCAATTATTGGTAACAAGTAGATTATATCATCTGATAAAAAATAAGTGCTTGCTGAGATTCTTTACTTTGTTTTGGTTCCCATATAAGTATTTGCTGCAAGAAACTTTGAAAACTACAAGCGTGTGAATTTAAATTCCCAAAGTTGAACAGAGTTTTATGTGTGTCAACATGGTGGAAAGTATTGAATAAAGGTCATTAAGAAAATGTAGACACAAATATGAGTAAAGCAATGGATGGCAATACATGAACAGTAAAAAAGATCAATTGGAGTATGAGAATTATGGCTATTCTTGAATCACTTCCCTTCATTGATATAAGAACAATCAACAATTCTTTGATGCTAATCCATCAAATTCAGAATATGTAATCACCCTATACTTGACATAGTAACCACAAGTATATGGAAAGATTACAATGGATTAGGATGAACTACTTAAATCTAGATTGAGAGTTTTTTTTTTTTTTCTTCCCCACTGAACCAAGGGATGCATCGAATGGACTAATTAAATCTAAATTTGGAGCCATTTTTCCCTTGCCATTATTTCATGCACTAAATTTTGTTTCTTATATTGTAGCCAGAGACACAGAACTTTTGTCTTAAAAGTACAATCAACCAAATGGATTTTCATGCCTGTTTCACATTTAGTATGTGTTAGTTTTATCTTGTGAAACCCTTTTCTTATGGCAAGCATTTTCCACCATCACATGTCTTTGGACCTTTGAACCTGCATGTATATTTTAGATCAAGTTCCTAGAAAACCATCTCCTCGCACTTACTCTTTATATGCAGAGAACACTCCTCCAACAGAAAAGCCTTCCACATCTAAGTACTTCTATTCCAAGATACAACTAAATTTTAGGAGAAACCATACTCAACTATAGAAGACATCTGCATGAAAGAAACACATGGGCCTTCTCCACTTCAGTAATGACCTCCTCAAAAAAGGGTTCACTAGACCTGGGGCCAAATCCTTTGAAACCTCAGCTGTCCAATGACAGCCAATCACACACTTCCAATCGCATTTTTCTACATGCCTGCCTTCAGGATGCAAACCACTAACTGAGGTTGCATAGAACCCTAATCTTATAAAACTAACCATATTTCATCCTCGACACTTCCTGTCATGAAAATGTTCCCATGAAAACATACCAGGAATGGGTTTCATAGAACCCTAATCAACTTGAACGGAAGATTTGGGCCATGAAATTCTGAAATATTTAGGCAAACCAAGATCTGGTACAGTTAAAGTATAACGCATAATGAACACGTGAATTCAAGGCCGAACACCTTCTATTTTTTCTCAAAGAAATTAAAAGAAAAATGGTGCAAAGATCCAAAATCACAAAAAAGAATTAACATAGAACAATGCATAATTTTCCAGAGGGCCGAAAACCGAAAGATACAAGATCGAACACCACGCGTGCAGACAGGATCCAAAACCCAGAAGCTTCCCAACCCCGAATCGATCGATCTATGTAGACAAAGAATCAAGGGGGAAACCGTGCGAGACAGAGACGGGGAGCAATTACTTGGGAGATCAAAGACGAAGAATAAGGCGAGGTAGATGCCGAAGGAGATACTTTAGGTGCGGAGATCTAAGAACAGAAGGCGCTATGATGAGATCCTCAGCGAGGAGCAATATGAACATCCAAGGAATGGCGGTGCTTGCTTTAAGATCGGCGGATTTATCTGATCCGACGGTGATTAAAAGTTTTAGTTTTGGTGTGTGTGTGTTTGTGTGTGTGCGTGTGTGTGTGTGTGTGTGTCTATATATATATATATATATATATATATATATATATATATATATATATATATATATATATATATACCTTTAAATATTAAAATCCTTTAGGTATGTCCCTGTCATTAACATTCATTTAAAAGCTCATAATTAATTGTTGATGAATTAATGTTTTTATAATCATAAAAAGTTTGAAGGATATCAATATCATTTAAGTTTCAGTTGATAGTAATATGATATTTAAATTATATATAATGTAATTTTATGAATATATATATATAAGCTAAAATGAAATTAAGAGGGATATATAAACATACAATTTTTCCTAATGCTCTAAAATAGAACCTCATATTATCATTTAGATCAATTATATAGATATTAACTTAAACAATTATAATTATATATATATATATATATATATATATATATATATATATATATATATATATATATAGTTCATAATCAGATGAGGAACTTGAAAGATTGTTCAGAAGAGTCTTAAATGAGTAACAAATATGCAGGAAGAGTAATCTGGTGCAGTAAACACCATGAGAGAAGCAGAAAGAGGCTTATCACTTGAATCAGATTATTTCATATGTTCATTCTTAAGTGATGCTCCATCATTGAAAGAGGCTAGAAATTTCCAAACTGAAATGAAACAACATTGGTGGATTTGGAGAAGATGAAGGGAAGCTGCAAACATGCAGAATTACATGTACCTCAATAAACTCTTCCACAATATTACTTTACAGAAATCCAGAACACAATCTTTTGAATGAGAATTGTATTAGTAGTAATACATGAAGCTTGATTTCTGTCTTGGTGTGCTTCACCAAATCTACTAGAGTTTGCCAACTCAGGATAAAAGCAGCTCAGTTTCACAAGCTCCATGTGCCATCAGTAGAAGCTATTGGACTTGAATCTGATGCAGAGCCAGAGCTGCTGCCTTAAGGCTGAGATCTGATCTGCACTAAACCAGAAGTACTAGCAACAACTGGAATCTTGGATGAAAAAGAACTTGGTTCTTATTCTGGTACTGATCAGAAAACTGATGAATTGTTCTTCATGCTGAAGTAAATAACTGACTTCCAAGGGTGACTATCGCTGTGCCGTCACCCATGACCGTTGTCAGTGCCATCTCTGTCTCAAGAATCCGGTCAAGCTCTACAACAACAGCTCTCATCTTTGGACGGCTGTGCTTGGATGGATTCAAGCATTGAAGAGTCAGTGCAATTAGCTCGTTCATCCCTTCAGAAGTAAAACCACTCCCTAGCCGGCGATCAATGAGATCATTTGAACCCATATGTACTTCCACCTTGTATAAAGAACCAAGATATCAGAGGTGAACTAAAAGGATATATATCGGGAAAAAGAGAAGTACTTGAGGACTTGTGTAATTATCTGTCTATTCAATGTCATTCTCGACAATATATTGATCCAAAGCATTGTAACTAATGAGAATATCCAGGCTGCAAGTACAAGAAGGGAATGTACCAGAAAATTTCTTAGCTTTCAAAACAAAACACAAGTGAATTTCACAGTTTACAAAGGGATTGTAGTATATTTTCCTGGACAAATCCTGCAATCTTTACCTGAAATGTTGCAAAAATTTTTGCTATCTTAGACATATTATGGCCTAGTCATGCTAACAGTACCATTACTGTTGATGGAACAAGGGACAAAAATTAAGAAAATTAGACATTTATTAGATGCGTTAATGCTCCAGTCAAAGTCATTTTAAATAATATCTAAAAACCTGAACAAAGGTTGGCCTAATGCATGAGACTCTTGTCAATTTGAGATCTAATATACAGACTTTAAGTCAGCAAGCAAAGAGTTTGTTCTTCTGACTCAAATTATTGTCACCCAAGTCAGGAAGAAGCAATTTATCATGGTACAAAGCCTCTCCTTCATGAAAAGGATAGTCAAGTGCTCAAGCTGGCCAATGCAAGTCATGAAGAAGATCAATGCATGCAACTTGATCCTTACAAGTGGAAAGGTCATTTCAATGACTCGCAGCCTAGTAAGCCAAGACACATAGAAGCAGTCTCATATGGCACCAAGATTCACCCTTGGAAAATATGAGCAAAATTACCTATGGTATTCATGTAGAACAGTGATAATCGATAAAGGAAGTGTGCTTCTCCTATGCAATCTAAACAATATCTATAAAACAGGATCAATATATGTACATTAACAATCAAACACCGCTGCTGAGGCTGAGAAATATGCTAGATTTTTTTTATTGTTTACAATATATCATTGATATAAGCCTTAACATGAGGAGATCTTAGCTTTTGTTCTAATTCATCTTCATCAGTTTCTTACCAAAAAGTGCATAATGAACTACCATTTATATTAAGCAAGGATGACATCACAGACAAGCTTGGCATGTGATAACACTTCATAGTTCATAAGGCTTATTTACATAAATATTGGCAGCTTAAATGCTTCATTACTAGCAAGAAAATGAAATAATTAGTGCCTCTAAGCATTAGCACTTTGATACCACCATTTTTCCCTGCCCATTTTGTTATTAAGAGGCAAGAAATATAACATGAGTTTGAGATTTAGATTAGTTCTTGACAATATACCAGAAATTATTGCCGAGTATGTTGATGACTCGAATATCTTTCATGAGTCAAATTTCACTAGAACCAGAGATTCTTTTGCTTGGACACCAACGCTGAACAATAGTTGCAATTTTCTGGAGATAAAATTCCATACTAGAAAACTTGTTTGTGAAGCTGCGCTAGATTTGTTCTATCTGTTTAAAGATAGGTTGAAGAAAAGTGTCGAATTAGATAAGTGTAGGATCAAAGACAGGGACTTCATAGTAGCAGAAAGTTAGATTATCCTCCTCTAACCATGTTGAATAAATTAACCCCTTCAGGATCTCCAATTGTTGTATATTTATATCTAGAAAATTTTGTTTCTTCAGATTGTAAACAATAGCCAGAGACTATAGCAGCCGCTGCAGTTTCCTTATCATCTATAAAAAATTGGAACTTACAATGAAGTGTTGCAACAAAAAAACTATTCCATTATTTGCATTCCTTAGAAATACACTTTGAATGGCTTGTTGTTTCCCTATCAGATCTCTGTCAGATATATCGATACTAATTAGTATTATTATCTAAATGCTGGATACATTTCGTATAGAGGATCCTCTATGGAACTCTCGCTAAAACATTCTTTACTTGAATATTTGTCGTGTGATTAAGGGCAAGATGAGCATGACTTTATAAACATTGTTTTATGACAATGTATAACGAAAAAACATGATTGTAACTAATGAAATTGAAAGAATGATTCTGTCTTACTTCATGCATCTCAATTTCTAATTGTCTTCGCTCTAATTTTGGTTTATTATATTTGACATATGAAGTGTAACTAAACTCATGTTGGATCACTGCACCACACCCAGATCCATGCTTCATAGGCATGGTTGCCATACTATGCAAGCACAGCAGTGACATACTTCTTGTCTTGAAAAAGAAGTGCCAAGACATTCTTTGTTGACTTTTATAAGTGGCATAGTTTGTCATGGCTAAGAGCATGTATTTATCCTAAAAGTTGTTTGGATGGTTATCCCAGAAAATTAATGAAATAATTATTTGCAATATTTTCTGTTGTTCTTGTGCCCATTTTGTTAATGTGAAAGCACAGTAGACCATTTTATCAGCCAGCTGACCTTTGTGATCATATACGGTTCATAGATTTCTTGCTTATGATTGCTTTTGTCCCCAAAATACATCAACTCGGGTGTGCAAGCCTTTATATAATGCCTTCTCTATTACTTACATCATCAACAACAAGCTACTTTCAGAAGAATAGTAGATTAACAGCCATTCCTTGTTATCTTGCATGAGCTTTTCCATATTACCAGTTCAGTTTTTATCATTAGCAAGATGTCAACTAGACTAAACTATCTCTTTGCCCAATTCTTCTCCTAGACCAAAAAGACTTGTTTCAGCTTTATGCATCTGTCATCTTTAAATCCATTTGGTGAATTTGTCTTCTGTTTATGCTTTTCAGTAAATGGTGATTAAATAATTACCAACTAACTAATTTGTTCAAGTAAATGGTAAAAAAATAGAGCATCTCCTATGATGAAAGTTGGTCGAAATTTCTCGTTCAATTTTCAAGTGATAGAGATTATATCACAGAAGTTTTGTAATAGCTTACACATACATAGAACCTCTTAAAGGTGGTAATAAAACTAATTTCATTACGTATAAATTAAATAAGACAATATGTAACAAAATTAGATTCTTGGGCCTACATCATATTCTGACCCAATCATATGCACCAAGGAACTCTTCCTCTTCAAGCTTCTTTAACCTATAAATAACATATCCTTTTGAACTAGCAACTACCAGAATATGATATCAATTTCCCCGATGCATTTAAAACCCATGAATTGTTCTGGAAATTTGTATCCAGCCACCAATTTGTCACTTTCTTTAATCTATTTGAGATACAGATGTTCAACTAATAATGCACATGCAAATAGAAATTGGAATCATATTATGAGATAATTAGAAATGGTGATTATAGTTTCTCAAAAGTCGATCTCATAGAATTTTATTGGCTACAACTAACATGCAAAATGCTCATCAAACACTTAAAAAGCTTCATCTCTATGCACAAAAAATGCATGTTCTACAACTTATCCTTGCAAATGAAGGTGCATCAACAAATTCAGAGGCCACATAATTATCAGTTAATGCAATCATCCCGAGTATATAATTCAATCTGCTCATAGTATGAATATTATTGTGAAAAGAAAGTTGTTCATCTTTTGTCACACTGGGGCATCCTTATAGAAAAAACAACATTATGATATATGTCTATGTTTTCACTTTATCATCAAGCCGAATATAAAGCAAAATGGACAGAGCAAATATACTCTTATCCTACTTGGTTATGTTTGGTTCAGGCAGACATTTGCTACTAATCTATCTATCATATATCGATGGGACAAGGTTCATTGCTTGAAGTTTTGGGTGGTTCATTTAATGGCTTATAACAACTGTATAATCAAGGAAAACATATATTTGCATCAAAAAATACATATTTTTATCAAAACATATATCTACATGTCCTGAAATAGTTTATTAGGTTTCGGTGTATCAACTTACCCACTGGACTAAGAAACTGTATGAATCTTGAGAGATGCAATGTGTCACTTCGATGCCACTTATGAGCTCTAGAAGAAACACCCCAAAGCTATAAACATCACTGGCTTCAGAAAATCCCTGTAATTCTCCAACCCTAGGAAACAACATATGGTTGTATGATAGCCATATAAGTCAATATGATGGTCTATTGGTTGGATGGCAGATATGAGAAGCAAATTTTAGAAAATTAATATACCTTGGATCTTGGAAGATATTGCTACTTCCTTGAGGTCCAACTTCTCCACTTCCTTGTAGTAATTTAAAAACACCTGCATCAGCCACTTTTGCAATAAAGTTCTCGTCAACCAAGACGTTACTTGTTTTGAAGTCTTGATGTACTAAAGGAGGTGAAAGACTGTGCAGATGGGCTAATCCTGCAAATTAAGATTATGAATAGTTTTGCTTTCAGTTTATGATGAGGACAATTTCTACTCTCTAGACTATATAATGCATTAGCTTATTGTCCTTGGGCAGATAAAAAATCAGTAGTTACCTTTGGCTGCTCCAATAGCTACTGCAAGCCTTTGTTTAAATTCAAGCCTTGTAAGGGAATGTTGTTCGCTATCTGCCAGAAAAACAAAGCAGGTTTATATGAATAAAATAGTAACAAAATTTCTTCCCTTTTGAGATCAATCGATCATTACCATACAAGTGATTGGAGACACTTCCATTAGGCAAATATTCAAAAACGAGCATTTGCAGACCACCTTCCTGACAATAACCAATAAGAGTAACTAGATTGCGATGCCTGATTTCTGATAAAATCTTAACCTGTTTAAAATTCAGCAAATGTAGATTTTAGTATGCACTGATACTGCAAAAGTATATTGATTCTGGTGAAGCAGGCCCAGGACACAAAAAAAAAAAAGAGAGTTCTTTGCAAATGCTCATGAACAAATTCAAGTGAAGCGAAAGAAGTAATGAAGAAGCAACCATGCCTCCATTATCCGATCTATTTGGAGGCCATACAACCTGATGTATTCAGAGTTGTTGATAAAAACATAGAGCACAGGAGATTAAGCACAGGAAAATCCTAGGTTTCAACAAGCTGTCTTACAAGTAAAAAACTTGAGAGAAGCTTCAGATCTAACTAGTAACAATTGGTCAAAATCAGTCTGTAGTGCAATGTCCTCTAAGTCAATAGCATATCAAAGTGATGAAACTTCTGGTTGGCCTTACAATATCAGTAAATTGATAAACTTATGAATCATGCAGGAATTTCCTATGGGCGAGTTCCACATCATTCTTGGATGGAGGAAAAAGAATTCAAAAGAAAAAAGGAAGAATTGGTAGGATGATGAACAAGAAATTGCTGACACATTTTATTTCAGAAGAGCTGATTTACCTGTTCAATAAATGCCTGCCTTGGAACACTTACACGCCTTTTTATCGCTACAATGGTCCCATCAAGAAGCAAACCCTTGTACACCAAACCGAAACTGCCGGTACCAACGATATTGCTTTCGCTAAAGTTCTTGGTGGCTTCTTCCAATTCTTCTAGAGTAAATTGCCTGGCACCCTGATGTTCACTTGCAAGACCGCAACCTGCACATGATATCCGATCTCTCCTACCCCATTCCACTGCCCATATACAAGTACCAAAAGAGCAGTTTATGTATCAATCGATTAACATAAGCAATCAGAGACCTTAAATACTTGATGCAACATATATAGCGTGTTCAGTTACCTGGATTAGATGGGTCCGAAGAACCAGTCTCAGAACTTTTATTTGCAGGGGTCCTACAACACAAAATATAGAACCACAGAAACCCAATGATGATCACCAACAATGCAAGGCCACCTGCAGCAGCTCCAACTATGGCTGCAATCAAACTTGACATCTGGTAGAGGCTTGACTTGGTCCAATAAACCAAAACATGGATTCTTGGATGGCAAACGACGACACAAGAGACAACAATGTTAACAACAATGCATAACCTATTCAATTGAATGGAGTCCCAAAATGGAAAGAATTCAATAGCTATAGCACATTAATGTATTCCAACATCAACTGAAAAATTCCCCGTGATTCAGTTGTCCGCTAATGTGCAAAAGCATAGATGACGAGATACTTCTCCTTCCTGTGGCAGGGATGCTGGATCCAGTATCATGCTTCTTCATCACAGCAAATGTACAAATGCTGCCTGTTAATACTGTTTATTTGGCTCTTGAAGTGGTCAATTGCAGGCAGCTACAGCTTATAAAACACAACTGACATGATCCTCAAAACCCACTCAGATGAGCTGACAAAAGAATTAAAATAGAAGACAGGCTGAAACAGCTAAACGACCAACTTGAAGCAGTCCACTGAATCACATATCACACAACCTTCCCGAGAAAACAATAACCAACATGCACAAGCCAAAGAGAATCCCAAACCACATACAAAAAACAATCAAGCTGACATATACCGTCCTACATTGTCCAGAACTCGTGGTAGTCGACGACCATGGTCTTTTTGAATTGATTAAGCACTCCCAACTCAGGCTCACACTCACTCCAGTGTCCTCAAGAGGTCCCAAAGCAGGAAGGAAGAATAAACCAACCAAAGGAGTCCAGGAGAGGAGAAAGGAGGTGCGAAGCCCCACATGTCAAATGGATGATGTGATTTTAATCGAAGGTAATTGGGTGAGCAGCCAAGGTCTGCCTCCCATGTGTCTGTATGTGTTGTATATACCAGTCCAGTGGAATCTCTCCATCCGAAGACCAGCTTGAGGTGGGGAGAGGCTGTGCACATTGTATATAAGGAGGATTGGAGGAAATGAAAGGTCATGTGGGCCTGTGGTTACCAAAATGTAAATGTGGAGGGAGGCGGGGTTTACCAGCAGGCAGAGGACAGGGGTGAGGGGACAGTGCCTTTTGATTGGATCAGAGCAAAGATGGTCATAGTGGACACAAGGGATTGGAGAAAGGTGGTACAAGATCTCTCAATCTCAGGATTTCTACCCCCCACCACCAAGATTCCATCCTGCCATTCCCCATGGTCTCATGTGGGAAAGAAGGGATGAAGGGCCTGCTTTTCTAGTACAAAAGGTTGAGCTTCTGCTGTCACTGACATGGTTTCACCATTCCCCTTCTTCCCTCCCTGCTGTGGTAGAGCTGAAATGAGTGGCATGTGGGTATTCTTGAGAGTGATGGAGTGCAGTCTCCCTCCTCCTCCTCCTCCTCCTCCTCCTCCCCCGTTTCTTGGTGCTAGGCTGGTGGTGGAGTATTTATGGATCCATCCATCTTCTCTCTCTACAGTGAGGGGTTGTCTTTAGCTGCTGCTCTCTCCTGTGATGTTGGGTGTCTGTTGCATGGGGTGGGATAGGCTGGAAAGCCTGGTAAAAAGGATGGGTGGATTTGTCATGTTTCGTGAGGCAAGACTGAACCTTCTGAAACCTTCTTTCTACCTTCACTCTAAGCTTCACTCTGGAACGAGCTTCTTGCACTAACATTCTTTAATTGCAGCTGCTAAAAGCCACTTGGTGATAGATACCATATGATCTCTCTGCCATTACATGCCAAACTTGCCTTCCTTGCTCATTTCAATCTTCCAGTTTTTACATACATACACATTATCTCTCATTAAATGCTAACATAAATTAGAGTTCTACAAGTGTTTTTATGTTTTGGAATGATATATGTATATATATATATATGAAATTTTCAGTGCCTATGTTTTATAAGGGAAAATTGTGTTGGAGCAGCAGAACAGATTAAGCCTGTTTTGATTGAGAAAACTAACAAAAATTGGAAGAGAAAGTCCTCATAAATTGAGATAAGAATCTCATATCTTTCTTTTACTGTAAAGGGTTGCAGTTCTGCTTGAGAGAGAGAAGAAAGAACAGGAAAAAAGAACTGTGTGTTCAGAAGTATATTGTTGGATCTAAAGCTTTTGTAGACAAACTTCTTGTATTCATTCTGATCAGTACACAGGAAGAACATGCACATCATCGTCTGCATGTTCCCTATGACAGCATGACAGCCAATAAATCATTCCATTATCGTCAGAGCTTTCTTCTTCGCAGAGAGTTGTGTTGTGCACCAGAGAGGGTTCTTAGAGACGATGAGAGATGAGTTGTGCACCAGCCAAGCTGGAGTTTGGTTGCAGGAGCAGTCCCGGACTGTGATGTGCACTGTTTTGGAGCTCAGCTTGGGGGGGAAAATAGAGCTTAGAGCTTGTGAGCTTCGCTGGCTTCCCTGTACTGCGGCTGTAGACAGGGAGAGGGAGGTGTAGGGCAGGAGATGGCTTGGAGTTCTCCCGAGTACGGCTCTAAATAAGCCTCGGAGGAGGCAGCACAGTCCCCACTAATCATGCACTTACAGGCTGGCCATTGGCAGTGGCCGAAGCGCAGCAGCAGCAGCAGCAGTCATTGGATTCTCTCAGCTCCATGTGTTCTTCTTCTTCTTCTTCTTCTTCTTCTTCTTCTTCTTCCCAACTATTCTAACCTTCCTCCTTCATCCACTCCATGCAAATATTCTGGTGATCAATGGGTTGCAATTGCATTTATTCCTATAGGTCACTGATAGATCTCAATTACTGTGTTCATAATCTGTTTCAACATCTGTGTCCACGTAAAATTGAATCTAAATCCATATTTCTAAGACAATATCAAAGACCAGCAAGTGAGGGGGGGAAAAGTGTCTCAAACCTCTACATATTGATACACACACAGTAAGTGTTAGCACCTCAAGCTTGTTCTTTGAGATGGCCTTTGATCTTAGCTTCGATGGGTGTATACCATCATATCCCAATGAGCCCAACGAGACCGAGGAATCCTCGTGTTGCATGATGCCCAACTTCTACATTGAGCTCCACATCACGCGCCGCCAGATGATACGCCGACGGAAATGGTGCCCGAAAGGTATTCGACCCAAGTCCGCATCCGCCGACGACGCGCCGAAAGCAACGTGCCATGCACAGAACGGTGGACATGGTGCCGAGGGAATTGCATCTACGTGAAAGCAAGCTTCGATTTGTTATCATTATCATCAATCATCCTAGAATCAATCAATCCATCAATCAATCAGTCTCTCTTTCATTTTAGGAAAAGAGGACCTTTCTGCCATGTCCCACCTTGCCATTGCTTCACCTTACAACACTTTGTTGTTCTTCCTCATCTTTATCAGCAGGTAAAGTTGCCGGAGAACAGATGTTGAAATGGGATGTCAACGATCCGCATGCGCTTTCCCATCTCCGTCCACAGAATTCTTCCGCATACCACAGACTTGTGAGTGTGAATCATGTGCTCAGATACATCTTAATGAGAGAAAAATGAGACAGTTCCGAATCTTATCCCATAAATTTTATCTTTATAAAAAAATATTATATATATATATATATTGATAAAGACATTTAATCGCACATTAATTTTGAGGAGCAGAGAACCTAAAGAGATATTTTTGGGTTCATCCCGAAAACAGATAATTTCTCGTGAGTCTTTATGATCGCACCTATGAAAATAAGATAATGACTTATCATTGAGCTATAATTTAAATATTAAAATAATTAATTATCTCAAAATCATCCATCGAGTAAGTTATTGTTATATTTGAGCATTATGCAAGATAATATCCTCAAATTAACTTAAAATCAACTAAATTTTGTTTATTGCTCCCAAAGAAATTACGTTCTAAATCTTAATTTATCTCTTTTCATTTGTTCTAATCAAAATTTGGATCGAATTACCTAAATAAAAGGGAATAATAAAATAATGCTTCTGAATGAAAGTTGTTTTCACAAGTGACAGTCACTATTTCTTGTACAATAACTTACTTTTATGAGCACTTCAGCACTGAGGAGGTGTTATTTGATATATGTAGATGGACTTCTCAAGAGAGGAATCATAAAACACAATATATGATCCATTCCGATGGACAGCTTCTTGCCCTAAAGATGCCATATCACTGACCTTTTACATAGGATTCTATCTGAAATTTTTAGACAGGACATGGCACTGAATCTTTGTTGATTGATGTGAGAGATATCTGAAGGATGGCATTAGCTATGTGCACCAAATCATTTCTAACACAAAGATCCATTTGAGAGTCAGCCATAATTTAGTGCTTGCTGGAAGTCAATTTAGATGCTCATACTTTTGGGATTCTTAGCTTGTTTCTCAAGTTATACCTGTTGGGTTACTGACCATTGAGCTTGTCTTAATTACTCAAGTAATTAAGCCAAGTAAATAATTAGACTGTTTTCCTATGAATTCTAAAAGTTTACATAAGACTTAAGCAACACTTTGTGTTGTTTAAAAAAATAATAATACATCATTTGTGCAATAATACACTAATGAATCCGAATATCTAATTTGTATAATTTAGTAAAACTTAATACAGTAGTAATACATAAATATACATCTATCAAAACAAAATTAATTATGTATTATTAAATTATTATATCAAATATTATATAAAATGTCATATATGATACACTAATCAACAATGCATTAACCAATCCGATATAATAGCTTTTATAATTTAGTAAATTTATTATATAACTTTTATAATTTAGTTAAACTGCATACAGTAGTAATAAATAAATATACATATATCAAAACAAGAATAATTATGTATTCTTAAATTAAATTTATATTTGATATAGAAATATAATTGATCCATTCAAATATGCACTCCTTTCATTCGAATAAATGTCTTTCTTTCTAAACCCCATGGTTATCACTCTTCTGCCAACAACTAGTATTAGTTTATAAGAATTTGATTGATTGATATATTACCATCGACGTTAATTATTTTGGGATCCAATAATCAACTTATTTAAGTTCAATGATCTCATGTTTAAAAATTGGATGTCATTGTTACGGCTTAGCATAGTTCAAAATTAGATTTTAATATGATGCATATGAAATATAATCCAATAAATGATGCGACTATATACTGTGTTTTGTAATATCATGTGCATGAGTGATCATTTCCTACTCGAATCTCTATCATGATTTATTAGTAATTGATTCTTGTATATCATTACCAATATATTATAGTCCTCTCTAACTTTCGACTCTACTTTCGATAAGAGGCTAAACTAAGTGTCATAATTATAATTACAATGCTATTGTTTTAATTATATTTGACAAATCTATGGATGTTTTATTGGGTGTTTGATCAAATAAGTATAATAATAATTTCTTGAAAAATCTAACATATAGTTGAGGCCCTCTTTATTTCCATCTCTTTGGAATATATGAATCCATGATAATGTAATAGGACTTTCCAAAAAAAGATATGGTTATTTGCAAAAGTAGAATATTGTTCAAATTTTCTATATTTTATGGAAAAAGATATTACTACTTCTAGATCTAAAAATTGAATAAAATACACACATAATTCTAGAGCTAATGTGAAGTAACTTCCATCAATGACCAATGAATGACTCTTAGCAAACCATGGGCAGGAGTTGAGCTTCAAATCACCTACTTCATGCATACTTGCAGTCCACTTGTTGATCTCATTTGAAGTGCTAAAGGCCTCCCATTTGGTGGATTCTAAGACCCACCATTTGTTCCTCCATGGCTTCCTATTCTAACCAAGATGGCCCTACCATATCACACCACCAGTCATTTCATCTCCCAAGGGACTAATTCCAAACATGTGCCCATAATTTTATATACTTATATATATAGTAGTCTTTTCCACTTCAAGCTTCTGCATGCTAGATAAATGAAAAGGGAGTATTAGCAATAAGCCTTCGGTAGCTGCTTCAAGGCATCCCATGGTGCAGTTTGGCCCACACAGATGCTGCCTTCTAGCCATCCAAGAAAGGGAAAATACTCAATCCTTATCACAGACACAAAGTATAAGAGTAGCCTTGGCATCAGAATGTGAAAGTGGGGAATGGGGGTAGCATCACTCTTAATTTTTGTATCAATGCTAATTAATCATATTGATAAATAATCTAAAAGAATAAGTTAGCAAATGAAACATAATGCATATTCTGAACACTTGGTCTCATATATAGATAACAAATGACTTAATCATGGAATATTAATAAGTGTGGTCTGATGAAGATTTGAACTCAATATATTTCACTTTAGTCTATCATCTTAAATGTTAGATTGTTATTGCATCTAAGAGCTTAAGTCAATAAATAAGACATAATCCTAATTTATATTCTTCATAATCACAAATAAAATACTATTAAATTGTCCAGTTGAGCTTGGTTTGAGTACCTGGACAGCAGAGGGGTGAGCCAGAGTCCCTTTCTGTGCAATGATCAGGGGGGCATTTTGGGCAACTCGGCACCAAATATCTTTGCGCTGTATAAATAACTCACCATGGAGGAGCTCAACCCACCACAACCTTCTTCCTAGTCCAGCATACAAGCCCTGTGCAGGTTTGAGCACTCGGTTGCTTCCACAGACTGCCACCTGTTTCTGCTGGCAGAAAGTCTTTGGTGCTGTGTCCTGCATTTGTTCTCTCTCTCTTAGAAGAAGTGCTTGCAACCTTGCACTCATCTGCACCAGCTTCCAGTTGCGGGAATGGATAGGGTGAGGAGGTTGGCGTCGCAGAGGGCGGTGGTGGTCTTCAGCCTGAGCTCCTGCTGCATGTGCCACACCATCAAGCGGCTCTTCTGCGAGCTGGGTGTGAACCCGGCCGTCCACGAGCTGGACGAGGACCCCAAGGGGAAGGACATGGAGCGAGCGCTGGCCAACATGCTGGGCCGCAGCCCCCCCGTGCCAGCCGTGTTCATCGGCGGCAACCTCGTTGGCCCGACCGACGAGGTCATGGCGCTCCACCTCGGCGGCAAGCTCGTGCCGCTGCTCCGCAACGCCGGAGCAATCTGGCTCTGACACCCTCCTCGTCCTCCTCCTCCTGTCTCAATGTAATACGTGCACTACGACGTCATGTTTTGGCTGCTGTCTTCTTTAACCTGTGTCGGGTTAAGATGTACATTGTATCAGTTGCTGCTGCAACTACAAACCTGTCAATACTACGTCTTCCATGGTGTTCGAATCATGGCGGCACATCCCCTATTTGAGAAGGCAACACTTAACAGTGTCACATTCCAGCTTTTACGTGTACTCCTCCTGTCTGACCTAGCTAGATTAAAGAGAAGGAAATATCAAACCAAACATGTCTGAAAACTAAGAATCATTTAGATATATATGCTTACTTTACTCACTAAACCGAAAGCTCTAATAAAAAAGGAAGAACACAAAGAACTCAACTTTTAGCAGCGGTTGTATTCCACCATATCCAACTGACCAAAAAGGAGACATCGTTAGATCGCCAGGGATGAGGGAATATGCATCTCTCGGCCACTCACTCACCTGTGCATTACTGTTCCGCATAACCTGCACGCACGGGTGACAAGACAAGTGCTCATCCTCACTCCTTTATGACACACAGATTCTTCTCTCCTTATCAGCTTGGCTACAAACAGCCCTCTCTTTACTCCTGCACAACTTGACATTCCAATCAAGTAGGACCGACCATATCCAAACATCCTTTAAACTAAGCGTACAAAGAATCCAACAGTTTCACAGGACAGAGAAGAGAAGTATGCTTCACTGTGCCAAATTCTAAAAGAACCTATAGAAATCGAGAGAAATAATTAAAGGGTCCCACCTCTTACTGGTGAAATGATATTGGCTATATGCTACCTCAGATAATGATGAATAATTTTGTGAGTCGCATGTTTGGATATGACTAGAAGAATATTGTATTGCCATATCAGAAATAATAATATGGTCGAAATAATTTTATAGCTCAAGTGATTGTGCAATCAAGATGCTCTTTATCTGGCCAAGAATTTGAATCATTGTACTCTCTTTCCTCACATGAGGTCTGAACAGCCTAAGTGTATGATAACAATCACGAGTATCATTCCTATAAGCAACCAAATGTACTCATCATTAATTCCACATATCGGTTTCTAGTATACAGAAATATATATTCCAGATTTTAAGTAAAAAAGTTTCGAACAGGATAAGTATACAATGCTGTTACTACAATTCGTCTCTACATTATTATTGAGCCAATTTCATCCTAATAATTCTAGTGGGCATAAAGACCATTTGTTTCTCATACTAGATTTCAGCATACATTTTAAGCAGATTAGATTAAAACTCATTCGTTTTCCTGGAGATTGAACTTAATTTCAAATGATCTCCTCAAAACTAGAGGCTGAGAAGTAGAAGGTGTTCATCATGCAAGATGCCAAAGCAACTACCAAACTATTCACTGAAGTTATGATGTTGTCAAAACCTGTGACAGTCAATGATGATTTAAGTAATGGTCGCATGATGTTCATGTCGATTATATCCTACCAAAAAATCATATCTATGTACCTGAAATTTCAAATGTACAAAACTGAACGCCTAAGTAATCAGCCTTACAAAGACAGCAAGCTCACAAATCAACAAGTAAATGCATCCATAAACAAATCAAGAAGTTATTAACTTCTTCTGAACATTTGCCTATGATAATCATAGAGAAAAAAGGATGCGATAATGATATTTAAAATTACTAGACTTGCACAGATATCACCAGAAATTTGCTTTATTTCTACTACAACAATTACAGATGGATAAATCCATGTTACCATTATCTAAAATATCATAGGAGAATCGCAAGTCTTATTTCTTGATAAAGGAAATATGTAAGGCAAATGCCAGAAAATAAATGTGCCCACCACACTGTCCATGATACTTCAATGCTAGGGACCTAAATACACGTCTTTAACCATTCTGTTCTTCTATTTGTTTAAATAGTTATCTTATACATTTACAAACATGATCAATCCTGTCTATACTGATTTAGTACCTCATGACCTATTGCCATGTAGAGAATCGAGATCCATTAACATATAATTTTGATACAATAATCTAAAAATTCCTTCTTTTATCTCTTGTTAACTCATATCTACTCTTGTAACTTTGTAGCCATTATTTTGATCTGACTCTTGTCACATAGCTTTAAAATAATGATACCAAGAATGACTGGGCAAAATTTTGCCTAATTTTATGCCTGATATTACTAACTAAATTTCTATATGACATGAATCTAATTGTTTTATATGAATTTCATATAAATATATTCGTCTGTTATGTACCTCATAAACAAGTTGTTATTTCATCTACTCAATTGAATGATTGAATGACCAATATGTATTTGACTTTCTGATTTTGTATTTGGCATTTATGTTAAATTATCTATGTGGTATTTTTTATTAAAAATATTTGATATGAAATATATGCCTGCTAGTCAATCTCACAATTTGTCATGTGTGTATATATATATATATACACACAAACATGATTTCCAAATGTTATTGATCGATATACCTATTGGTTGTATCTATTTTATTCTCTCTGGTGTACCTTTATTACTGTGTTTGGAGATACTTATGTTATTGATCGACATGTTTGATCTGATAATATTACCACCTAAATTTATCTAATTAATATATCTATGCATGTAGGTAGATATATTACTATGTATATCATAATCATGTGCATTTGCGTCTATGATGAAGTCCTGATTTAGTCTCTTCTGGTTATGTATACATAGGTTCAATTAATAACTGTAAACATGTCCAATGTAACTTTGTTTGCTCTTGTTCATGCATTTATTCCTTTGATTTAAACATTCATCAATACCTTAACATGAATGAAATCTTTTATGATTAATAACTTCCAAGTTTACTAGCTCTGCTGTCAGTGATGTCAGATAAACTGTTGGCATAACAATATACAGGCAGCAAGTTCCACATCAAGAAATATTTCTAGAACTATAGTTGTTGGAAGATCTAGTTTTCATGACAAAGTGCCATTTACAAGCTAGAAGCTCCATGTCATAAGAAGGAAATGATACTGCCAAAGAATTGAAGCATGATACAAGTGATATGCCCTTGAATAATTTATCATCTGATAGCCAATCAGTGATGATAACATACAGTTAAGTCACTTACTATGCTTGGACAGCAAACTAGTAGTGAGTTTGACCCTGTTTTTTTAAAATAGCTAATCAGCTATTAAATATTGAGCCAAATAAGAAACAATCATTGTCAGTCCTAAAGAGACTTTGTCGACGATGGATGTGTTTTATTATGCCACTACGTTTCTAAAATCTATGCATCATAGAGACCTATTTTTCTTAGTCTATTGGATAAAGTTAAAGAACTGGTCGTAGCTTTCAGTGTTTCTTGACAAAGGACAGGACTTTTGGACTAATTAAATTAGTTTAAAGATAATTCTTTATGTTTGTGTGAGAGGGTATACAAGAAGTTCTAAGTTTGGATTTGGATTAAATCGATTTAATATATATTTATTGCAATAATTTTGATTCTCTCTGTGAACACATGCAAATGACGCTGAATCATGGAACTATTGGGTTTGTGTTTTATTTACTAATTGAATCTTTTGATTGTTTATTTTGTTGTTTCCTCAACAACCGGTACTCGAGCTTTCCATTCCACGACAGATCCATCTGTGTTTGATTCCGGAACACAAAACCTAGGAAATTCAATCAAACTGACACAGATAGACTATCCCCAAATCTAATATTTTCCAGAACACAACATCTGGATGAAAGAAAAAGTTTCATGCCCTTGACATGTTGTATTAGAATCGACATGGATATTAACCACCAAGCACATTTAGGAAACATTATACCGAAAAGGAAGGGGTAAAGCAGGATTCAGGTATGCAACCTCATCACCTGGTAGAGAAGCCGGGCGCTGTTTGGTGTCGACGGAACCCATCATGTAATTGTAAGGTACAACCAACGCCTGCTTCGATCTTTCCACAGTACCTAAAGGCTTCGATTTGGGGCTCCAACCAATGTGGCGAGGGAGGCAGGCATAGCGGACTGAGATGTGGGATCAGGGTGTGGGGAAAGGTCACTTCGAGGGCCGCCGGAGTAGGGAAGAGATGGGGGTGAGGACGACGTCGAGGAATTCGACGAATAGAGAAGAGAGTTTAAGCGTAATTAATGTGAAACCGCCCAATTCCCTGTTGTTTCGACGCTTCAAAGGAATGCATTGATAAGAATGCCGGTGCGGGAAGAACTCGAATTCGAATTCAAATTTATAACTGCTGAATTGTCTGATCTGATAAATTGATTGTATTTAAAGGTGTTAGCTTTCCTATAAGTGCCCATGATATTAAGAAGGGTTAAAAGGACCATTTTATTTCATGTGATTTTGATCATAGTTACTTAAGTTATTATGATTTATTTATGTTTAAAATATTTTTATATTTTAAAAAACATAGTATATAAGTCTTTCATGTTAAGTCTAAATTAACAGATGTTATAGTTTGCTTATATAGCATGTTGACTTTCAATAAATTATTAATATAATGATACATATAATTTAAATTTTAAAAATGATTAATATCAATTTTAACTTATAGAGTTTTGGTCATGAATTATTTAAACCCTTACGATTTATTCATATCTAAAATAACTCATATATTTTCAAAAGTATATCATATAAGTCCCTTCAATCAATCAAGTCTGAATTAACAAACGGTAAAGTTTATTTATGTAGCATGTTAATTCATAATAAGCCATTAATATAATGACATATATAATTTAAATTTAAAAAAACTAAAACCACCATCAATGAGACTCCGTCATAAAAGTGACTGTAAGTAACAGTATCGAGCCACTACTGTCTAGTAGGGGTATCGTACTTATGTAGCCTCTCTTATGTTGATGATGAGCTCAGGAGCTTTCAATCCTACCTTAGGTGGATGTTCATCGATTAGCCCAACGTTATGTTACGGACAAAATTGTAAACAGAGTGTTCGATGTGATGCTTATGTATGTTCGTCCGTATCTTTTGATTTGTTCATGTTTTGTATAGCATGTAAAGGGATGATCGAACGCTTAATAAACCAATTTTAGTCGGGTTTAATGATCGTTTTAAGCTTATAAATAACTGTTGTGTCATGTGGACGCTTATAGAAAATTTCAATATGTAATATACCATTTTGGATCATTTGTTATGTAATCATTCAGAGCTTGTGAAGTCTGTTTGTAATTTGCATTAGTGTTTGCTGAAATGAAGTGTTTGCTGAAATAATTGTTTATGAATCCCAAATAAGACGCTTTCTCTAACTCATTATCTCTTTTGTAGGTTCTAAGGGATCATAGAAGGTTTTAGGGAGGTTCACTTTATGTATAAACACATAAATATATCGCATGACTTGTGTAAAACCAACTAAAAGCATGACAGCTATGCATGCAGTGATATCCTAGTCCTTCTTCCTCGTCCTAGACGGCTTCATCTCCACTTTATTCTCTTATATGCCCTCACCCACTGTGTCTATAACGTAATGGTCCAACTTTCTCTTACCTTCACCCTCGGCTTCTCTTACCTTTACCTCTCCACCTTCGTCCGTCGCTCCGACCTCTGTCATTTTTTCTTCATCGACAAGATGGATCTTAATTATTTTTAAATTTAAATTACATGTGTGGTATTTTTTAAACTTAAATTACATCTTATTTTTTAAACTTAAACTTGATGGGAGAGGCTTATATGTTATATTTTTCAAAATATAGAAGTTATTTTAGATATGAGTAAACCATAAGCGTTAAAGTGGTCCATGACCAAAATCACATAGGCTAAAATAGATCTTAATTTTTTTTAATTAAATTATATATGTTATTATGTTAATGATTTATTATGAGTTAACATGTTACGTAAGCATACTATAACATCTGTTAACTTAGACTCAACGAAAGGGGCTTATATACTATATTTTTAAAAATATAATAGTTATTTTAGACACGAGTAATTAATAAAAGCTTAAGTAATTTAAAAGCAACATGAGCTAAATTGGGCCTTAACCCTACTAAAAATATATATTATTTTCTTAAATTTTTTCTCCTCTAATAATAACTATTTATACCATTGATATAGTGATGTTTACTTTAAAGTGTCGCTGAATTAATGTTTATGACTTTGCCTGTGTTAGTAAATATGCTAGCTAAAAAACAAAAGTCAACTTAAGCTCGTGTCGCTCCGAGTTTTCATCGTCATCATGTCATTATGCAACATTTGATGGATTCATGTGAAGTCATAATGAATTTGATGGATTCATGTGAAGTTATACTGAATGTGATCCTACAATAGAAAGTGATCGATGAGAACATATGAATGATGACAAGATCTCCTTATAAGGGGTGACAAGACCGATGCAATGGGGTGAATGTCACATAAGCGACTAATGATAGTAAGAGACGAAGATGATGACCCACAATATAAATATCCCGAGTAATTTTATCTTTTATGAAAAAAATATTTCATTAGAATAAATAGAAAAGGATGCGTAAATCATGAAAAAATTAAAATAAGATTTTTTTTTGAAGAAATTATCCAAAACAACGAGGGATGTGACTAATGACACTTGCAATAATAATAATAATAGTGACGATGATAATAAGAATAATAAAATTATATTTTAGTGACATGACAAATATTGTGATAATAATAATATAATAGACAGCACGAAACTTGCAATAGTGACGACCATCACGATGTGGTATTTGTGACGATAATTACAATACATGATAATGGTGGCACCAATAGTTATGGTAATGCCAACGGTGATGACACCATCAACATTTAATAAAAACAGTGATACAAGTAATAATATTATTAATAATGATAATAACAATCATATAATTTTACATTGGTAGCGATAATTGTGAATTTAATACCATTGATAATTATTATTTTTTACGAGTGATCGCAAACGTTATTAACTTCATATTTTTCATTTTGAAGACAACAAGAGAAAACATTAGGATAACTTAGGTTCATTAGATAATCATAAATTTTATTATCCCATTCATGAAAAAAATTATTATTTTTGACAAGTATTTTTAAATTTCTGAAAACCAATAGTACTGAAAGAGAAGAATATCTAAGTATGAAAAAAATATTTTTTTTGTAAAGGTAATAATGAGCTCCTAAAAATATAATTTTATTATTCTATAAATAATTAAGTTTAGGTGGGAAGCAGAATCTGAAAAAGAATATTTTGAGTGATCGTGAGTTTTTCTTTAATGATGATAAAAATATATTAAAAAATTCAAAATTTATGTATGAGGAAATTTATATTTGAGTTAGAACTCATTTAAAGGTATTTATAATTGATCTCTATTTTCTTGTAGGTATAAACGAGAAGTACAAAACCATGTCAACATTTTTTCGATTGTGATTTGGTTATTGATGATTTTTTCTTTAGTTATAATTTTTTTCTTATAAAAACCTTTTAGAAAATTTGTACGATATGAACAATATCATTTTTATTATCATCTTTTAATATCCCGTCCTCGCGTTCATATGTGTGATGAGATACTAAACATTTAACCTATGAAAAAAATATTTATAATGAGAGCTAATTACATATTATCTTTTGTAATTAATTTTTTTAATAATATAATATATTTATAAAAATAAATATATTTAATTCTATTTCTGATTAATTTTTAGGATTCTAATATAACTTTTTAAAGTATAAAGATGAGAATGTTATAAATAACTAATTATATGAATATGATTATACTAATCATAATTGACTTGGATGGTGTTATTAGCTAGAGAAAAATAATAATTTATATAAATAATATATCTGAGGAGATATAATAATAGTCAACACATGTTATTAGCTACTCGAATAAAATGAATAATAAATACTTGTATAAATAAAAATGACATGGCGCATGAAGCATGATAATGGCGACGAGGATGGAGTATTTGGCGGGAATCCAATTCCATTACCCTCGCACGCACGCGCACGAGTTTTGCACATGCCGATCTCTTATATATATAATGTCCCTCAATAACAATCGGAGCCGATTTCGCTCCCCATTCCAGTGCGACCTTTTTATCTCTCAACCTTTTACTCGGCACAGAGCGAAACCCTCGCCCCGCTTCGGTCGATGGCGAAACCCTACGATTCGGAGAGCTCCTCCGAGGAGACCCCCTCGAACGGCTCGATCGCCTCCGAGGACGAGCGCAAGAATGTGGCAGAGGCCAGTCCCGATGAGGAGGTCGACGAGGAGGAGCTCGAGGCGGTCGCCAGGACGGCCGGCCCCGACGACGATGAGGCCAAGGACGACAACGGGGATGAGGACAGCAAGGACGAGGACACGAAGAGCGTTGATGACGACGATGAGGACGAGGAGGAAGATGAGGTAATTTTTGGTTTTCTGGTAGCAACAGGTGATCGATCGCGATCCGATCGATGGCACCGTCGATGCCCAAAATTTTCCCTCTCTGCCCTGTGTATTACTTTGCAAATTTTAATTTTATTAGGGGCTCGATGATCGCTCTGAAATAAATTATATATAGATACACTTTCGTTGATCCTTTTCAATGCATTCGATGTGCGTTCTTCCCGTTTATAAAAGCGATTTAGTTTTTGATCGTTAAGCGGGTGGTGCCGAAGTTTGGGCCTTTTTTGGAGTTATTTTCCCGGATTATTCGCCATATGGGACCTATGATCTTGCGGTTGGTGGACTAGATTTGGTGGACATTTCTATTTCAGATGATACGTGGATGTATAGGCATAATTTGTTTTGCTCCTCTAGCATTTATTACATGCTCATTATTTCAGACAATTCTGATTTTTCCTCATTTCTAATGACACAAGTCGTTTTGTTGATTTCTATTTAGATAGTGGAGGTCCTTGTGGGCTACAGAGTGATTTATTGAATATTCTTGCAGGAAAATGCTAAATTCGGAAAGCGTGAAAGAGCCAGGTTGAGAGAGATGCAGAGGATGAAGAAGCAAAAGATTCAAGAAATACTGGATGCACAGAATGCATCTATTGATGCTGACATGGTCGGTGATCATTAATAATTGCTATAGATGACACATTAGCAGATATTCACTCGTTCTGGAATTACATTTAGATATCGATAAAATACGTGTCTTGTATGTCATTTTCTGACCTGGAATTTTATGTTGTCAGCTCACACGGAAAACAAACTTTCTTCCATCTTGTGGTTGATGTACTTATGAATCATGACAGGGAAGGATTGAGTCTGTTTCAAATGGGCAGGCATTTATTCAGTTCTAACCCTAACCTTCATGAAAATGACATTGTAATTTGATAATACTAATGTGCAGTTTAAAGCAACTACTAAATTGTAGTGGAGACAAGAAAGGAATGACAGAATAGATGCATTACATTTAAACATGACATATTGATTTTTAAGATAATCATTGTCAGAGTATCGAGCTTCTGGATTTAGAGAATGAGATTGCTGGTGATATTATTGTTTTCTGCTTTATGTTCTGTGTATTTCAGGAATGTAATTTAAGGCTCTTTTACATAATTGTCATTGGTCATGATTGTGTTTTCTGTCAATCATGTTTTCATGAAAACTAACCCAGAAACTTCAGATAATAAAAGTATCATTAAGTTTTTTCTTTTTTTCTGTTCATAATTGACTGAAAAAACCTGTGCCAACACTGCAAAGATGCTGTTATCTTTGACTAGCTGCCAATGGTGGTATCTCTCGCAGAGAGAATATCTAACATGATAATGTTACCACAAGAAACAGATCAAAAGAACTTGTCAGTTATATCTTTCATATCTATGTGTGGATTTTGCCCACACCATGACCATTTTTATGTTGCGATGCATCTACACATCATATCCCTTGCTGCTTTTGAGGTTGTTAATATGGTGCAAATATCATGCATTTTTTATGGCCTCTGAGAAATTGATGCATTGACAGAATAACAAGGGAAAAGGGCGGTTGAAGTACTTGCTACAACAGACTGAGATTTTCGCTCATTTTGCAAAGGGTGCCCAATCTGCATCAGAAAAAAAGCCAAGAGGAAGGTAGTTTTGTTTGTTCTACAGTCCTTGCATCGTATACATGTGATAAAGATAGCAAAGTTGGGTATTATGAAATAAGGCTATGAAAGTTTGTAGTTATGGTATAGTGAAGTTGGGTATTATGAAATAAGGCTAAGAAAGTTTGTCATTATGGTACTATGGAAGTGAAAAAGGGAGCAGATTGTCCTTACACTAGCTATTCATAGCATGTTTCACGTTGGCTTCTGATTTCTTTAAATCTTTCTTCATAAATCCAGTTCAGTATTGTTATCATTTTGTTACTTGCAATTAATTCATCAGAGACAAATGTTAAATGTTTATCATTGCAGTATAGTAAATTATATAATTTTTTGGTTGGCTACATGTTATTTTGTTACATTCTTTTTGTCTAACCTCTGTTAGGAGCAACAATCTCATTTGGTTCAAGGGTTCAGATGTTGCTTTTAACTTCTTTGGCAAGTCTTATATAATCGACAGGTTTCCATGCTCTTGTTTAGTTGAACAGCCCCTGATTCTCAATTTGCAACAGTAAAATATTTACCTATCATATTCTCCTTCTAATTCTAGTTATCTTTCTTGACATCCATTAATATCTTGCAGTCCAAATCTTTTTAGTGAAATAAAATCTTGTTAATGTTTGAGTCAATGTGGGTTATGCCATTTATTATAAAGAGCAATGACCGAGTATAACTGAAGCCTTGGTGTTATAACATGATAATTTAAGGTTGGCCCTTTATCCATCGTTTGCTACTATGGGATCAGTTACACTGGTTGTTCGGTCCTGTATCCCTCATGCATGTTTGTAACACATGACAATTCATGTTGTTCTTTATTCATGGTCTTAAGATAGTGATGATCTCCCGATGCCCAATCCAGACTTAGAAAATACTTAAAATAGATTCAGTATGCTTGAAAAAAGATGTTGATTTGGTTCTTGAAATGCCTCGAATTTTGCCTTAATTCACAGTTCAAGCTCATGATAGGAAAATTCATACACTATGCTTTGTTCCAATTCTTGTTGTGGTTATTCTAAAGTTTCTTGAAGGTAGATCTCGGTGCTTTAGGATTTGATTTTCAGGTAATATATGATGGTGATTCTGTTGCATGACTTTCTCAGGGGACGTCACGCATCTAAAATTACAGAGGAAGAAGAAGATGAGGAATACCTTAAGGAGGAAGAGGATGCCTTTTCTGGTGCAGGAGGAACCCGTTTGGTTTCACAACCATCTTGTATGATTTTAGTTGTGCTTGGAACTTTTTTTTCCAATCTAAGATCTCTTTGTTCATTCTCCATATTCTTCTAGGATATGAAAATTTGCCAAAACGTTGCCTTTGTATGCATTTTCTTCTTTTTTCCTTTTCCTACTTTTTTATAAATGATTAAAATATAGTTACTACTTTCATAATAAACTAATAAAGTAATCAACAGCTTATATCCACCTGATGAAGCTATTAACTCTTGTTTGATGCCAATTTTTAGATTGCTTTTTGTTCAAACTTGGTATATATAAGCCCTAGGGGATTAGCATACTATGCTTTGCTCTATGATTTGAAGAACATATGTCAGTGTTGTTAATGATGGCCAAAGATTTTTGGTGATTTGGTGTGAGGTTTGGTATTTGTAGTTTTGGCTATATTTAATGTTGTATGAACTTCAAAATCTTGATAGATACTAGAAAAATTAGAAGAGAGAAAATGCTTCCATGCACTGCAGGCCATGAAATATAGACTATCTAATTTGAAAGAACAATGAACGGACAAAAACCTTAATTTTATTTAAGAAGATAACTATTATGTGTCATTTATTGCATATCAATAATTGGAGTTTTGGTCATGTGGACTTTCATGATCTAAAAAAATAAATGGGAAGTGTCATGTGCAAATTAATAACTTTGCTTTCATGCATTAAAGTTCATGTGTTGCAAATCAAATTTTGTATTACAAGCAAGGATTTTTATTTCGAATGATACCGCCCGTATCGGGCAGTATGTATCGGTCCGCCAGCAGACCGATACACGGACCGTTCTCTATCGGATAGTACCATCAATTGGGGTTGTTTTCACTCCGTTATCGTCCTAAATCGAGCGGTGACCGAGGGAGAAGAAAGAAGAGAGAGAAGGAAGGGTGGTATTAATCGACGGAAGAAAGAAGAGGAAGAAGAAAAGGAGAACTTGGAGATCGGTGTCACTCTCCCTCCTCGTTTATCGACGACTTCTCATCTGCATAGGGAGAAGAATCCTTGGTGTTGCGGGGAGAAGAGAGGTGACGTAGCGGGCAGAAAAGAGGCGATGTCATAGAAAACAGTTTTTTTTACTTATATATATATATATACATATATATATACATACATACATATATATATATACATACATACATATATATATACATACATACATATATATATATATATATACATACATATACATACATATATATACATATATACATATATATATACATATATACATATATATATATACATATATACAATATAATATATATACACATATATACATATATATATACACATATATACATATATATATACACATATATACATATATATACATATATATATATATATATATATATATATATATATATATATATATATATATATATATATATATATATATATATATACATATACATATAAAACAAGGCAACGCTGCCTTGGTTTTCTGCTTGCGTGGGGAGAAGAACACGTGCCAAAACAGGCGACGAGGTAGTTGCCCTTTTTCTTATATATATATATATATATATATATATATATATATATATATATATATATATATATATATATATATATATATATATATATATATATACCGAGCAGTATATCAAAATGTACCGCTTGGTATACACTATTGTATCATATCGAGCGAATCTTGAAACTTTGGTACGGTATGAAATTTCAATCTTTGATTAAAAATATATTTTTCTTAAATAATATATTATTATGTCCACTTTAAGTAGAAGATGAAGCAGTGTTCTTAAATCATGGCCCAACAGTTTTTCATGTCATATATTATTAACCAGCTAACAAAATATATTCAGCAAGCTGATGTTTCTTGCATGCTTCTAGGATATTGCTACTAAACAATTTATGAATTGATATGAATTTTAAGGATCAATTTTAGATTTATGGTAATTAAGTGAAGGAATGATCTTTTCCTCTATGGAAAAAACACATACATGCCCTTGAAAAATCATGATTTTTGCATAGACCTCAATTTGATATGGTTTGCATATCAGGAATAGTTCTTTTCATGTATACCCTCTTCATGATGCATGAAAACAATGTCTCAATATATGTTTCACGAGTCCCTAAATATAATATTAATGATAAATTGTAATGTTCAATGGATGCATGATTTTTCATTTAAAGTGGTAAGTTTATAAATTTCTTGTTCTGTAGAGATACATGTAAAAAGGCCATTCTTTTTTTTTTTCCCCCGGAAAAAGGAACTGCCTAAGCTTTTGTGCACATTAAAAATTATTGTTGAGGAATCAGAAATAAAGTTGAGGAATCAGAAATGGACTAAGAAAAGTTGAGGAATCATAAATAGAGGAAGAAGAAAATTATTGTTTATTCCCTGGAATACTTGTTCTTTAGGAGTAGCCTTAAAAAGCCACTGTTGTAGAACTTATTGGTTGTAATCTATTTAAATAATTATGTCTTGATAGTTGACTTTCCTAAAGTAAACACCTGAGTTATCTTTTATATTTCTTCCTTCCGGATTCTCCACTGGTCTCAGCTCTGCTTTTTGCACTGTTAGTCGCTAGTTTTGTAGCTACTTTCAACATTAATGACAACAGGACCTTAGCAGCCATTGCTGTCAGATGTTGTCCTAGCCTGTTATGATTGCCACTCAAAACATCAGACTACCTAAATAGAAAAGGATACTTTCTCTTCACTGATCTCTCTTCTTCTCATGACGGCTCTTAGAAGTTGTTTCTGTGTTGCTTTTCTCCTTGCTTTCATCTACTTTCACTTTTTGATGTTTCTTTCAGCTTCTTAGTGATAGCAAAATGCAGATTTGTTCCTGGATGTTTGATAGGTCACAAGATGTTTGTGCACTTATATCATCGATTTTTCATGATGGTTTCACAATGTTTATTTCAGTTATTTAGTGATAACAGAATCTGGTCTATGGTTTCCTTAATTTGTTAAAGTGGGCATTGTTTCCACAATATTAAATCATCAATTTTTGTCATGGTGACTTCAATAATTATATGAAGCTTCAAGCTTGTTTGATTTCTATGTTTTACTTGCACTATCTCATAATCAATGCAAGTATATATCAGATTCTTTTAATATGAATGCATTGAATAAAATGACAAATATGACTCTTGAGCTCATGCCTTGCGTTTTGATCTTGATTTGCTTATATGTTACTCTTTGTTTCTTTGTTATGAAGAAATCAAATGAAATGACAAATATGACTCTTGAGCTCATGTCTTGTATTTTGATCTTGATTTGCTTATATGTTGCTCTTTGCTTGCTTGCTAAGTATGAATCTAGTGAAATGATATATATGACTTTTGAATTCATGTCTTGCATTTTGATTCTTATGTCATATGATTTGCCATCACTTGTGTCATGGATATGATAGTTGCTTGTTGAGTTTTGTATCTCACCTTATTGTTATATAAATTTTTTAGCTAAGCTTGTCTTTATGTGGGCTAATTACAAATTATCCTCTATAGTTAGACCACTTTAGCATTTCGGTCCGTAGACTTAAAAAAATTTATATTGAAATTCCTATAGTTGTGAAAGTAAAACATTTAACTCCATTTATCATAATGTCTTTTTTTGACATGAAAACGATGGACAAAAAGATAATTTCAACGTCTCAATTACGTTTTAAATAGTGGTGAAAGGTGGTGCCGTTGGGGGTCGTGGGTGGTTGTGGTCTGTAAGAGCAATGCAGTGGTAGGCAAAAATCTTGGGGACTTTTTCGACTTCTTACAAGGGGAGGAGGATAAGGAGGGAGAGCGACAGTGAGAGGTGAGGCAAAGGGAGAGGAGGAAGAGAATGATGCAGGTGTCAATGCTTTACATCTGTGTCGGTGCCGCTCGAGATTTGCGTTGGTGTCGACAACTATGCGGGGAAGGGCAATGCTCATCCTTCTTCCCCCTTTCACCGCTCGACATGCACAAGGAGGGAAGAAGGATGAGCGATGCACAACGATACCCATTGTTTTTGTGGCATTTCTCCATGTATTGTATCTTCCTTCGGTAAAACCGATAGCATTAGGGTAAATCGGGATGTAATATGTAATATGTAAATAGCATTAGGGTAAACGGAGTTCAATGTTTCATAACCACGGGGGTAATATGTAATTAGCCCTCTTTACGCTCATGCTCACGTTAGGTTTGGGTTGAAGCGGTGGAATGCTAGAAGATTGTAGCATGTTTCATGGTTTTACAAGATGCTATTGTAAAAGAACACTTTGATTGTAATGTTGTCCAAATTTTGAGTTAGATGTTTGTTTTGTAAATGTTACAAGACATCTTATATTTTGTAAGTTTAGAAATGTTAAATCTTACGTTTTAAAAATTTTGACCCGCTTTTGAATCACTGTGGTTACTAGTGGTGGTGGTTCACAATTTATCCATTGAGAACTTAAAGAGTTTTGACTTAAGACTACACTGTAATCCATAGCCAAGTCTCTTTCATAGAAAATATGGATGGATATGACATTACTCTAATAGTTACTATCAAAATATGTAGCTATATATATGCTAGAACTCAGTTTTTATCATTACTTTTATTGGTTGGCATTTGATCAAACATTTTGATTTTCTATCCCAATGTGTACTTCTGCAGGTATACAGGGCAAATTAAGAGATTATCAACTAGCTGGATTGAATTGGTTAATACGATTGTATGAAAATGGAATCAATGGGATTTTAGCTGATGAAATGGTACTGCAATTGAAAGATTATGTCGTGTTTAGTACCTTTGACTGGCATAATTTTATCTGAGTTTAGATACCACTTAATTTGGAAAATTTTCTTGTCATCAGACTGAACTATATGGTTGACAATTGAATAACCTTCTTATTTAGGGTCTTGGAAAAACATTGCAAACCATCTCTCTACTCGGCTATTTGCATGAGTTTAGAGGAATTACTGGTCCTCACATGGTAGTAGCACCAAAATCTACTCTTGGCAACTGGATGAGGGAAATTCGGCGTTTTTGTCCTGTTTTGCGTGCTGTAAAATTTCTTGGGGATCCTGAAGAAAGAGTATGTCTGAAGTTTAAACTTTCTTTATATATTTAATTCATATATTTTACCCATTGTTAGCCTCAGGAAATGATCTCTGGATGTGCCTTCTGACTTTTTCCACTAATTTGGCAGAGACATATACGTGAGGATTTGTTGGTCGCTGGGAAGTTCGATGTTTGTGTAACTAGTTTTGAAATGGCTATCAAAGAAAAAAATGCTCTAAGACGCTTTAGTTGGCGCTATGTTATTATTGATGAGGCTCATCGGATTAAAAATGAAAATTCTCTTCTTTCAAAAACAATGAGACTCTACAATACTAATTATCGCCTTCTTATCACTGGAACACCTCTTCAGGTAATCTATTATTCTTGAGTTCTGCAGTTTTCTTTCCTGAGAGCATGTAGAGTTTGATGTCCCTATTTCAGTGCATTTTTTCACATATTACTGTTCTTGAACTCTTCAATCCTGTCATTATCCCATATGCATCTCTAATATGAAAAATAAAAAATATCAGTTTTCTTGTGCAATTACCTGTCTTGTTTTGTTATGCTTCATTTTTCTGTTTTTGTTAAAAAAAAAGAGTTATGCAGGAATTAGTTAGAGTCATTCAGTTCTCCAGAAAGGTGGATGTTTGTGATCGTATAAATAAGAAATGCTTGATATTATTTTCATATGTCCTGGTGAAAATTCTAAGATTTACATTATCGTTTGACATTTCTATAGAATATGTTTAGCATTGTCTTTCATGAGCAAACTGTGTCATGCGATCTGAAACCATTAGTTCAAGAATTTGCCATGTGGTCAACAATATCTACTATGTGCAGAACAATCTTCATGAGCTGTGGGCTCTTCTTAATTTTCTGCTTCCTGAGATATTTAGTTCTGCTGAAACTTTTGACGAATGGTTTCAAATATCTGGAGAAAATGATCAGCAGGAGGTTGTTCAACAGCTTCACAAGGTGTGTTCTCATATGTGTCAAATCATTCTTTGTTGATTTGATCTATGCAGTTGCAAGCATTAGTTTTCTGTTTTTTTTTTATTTGAAGGTTCTTCGTCCATTTCTCCTCAGACGACTTAAATCTGATGTTGAGAAAGGATTACCTCCGAAAAAGGAAACTATACTCAAGGTAGGAATGTCCCAGATGCAAAAGCATTATTACCGTGCTCTGCTTCAAAAAGATTTGGAGGTCATTAATGCTGGAGGGGAGCGCAAGCGTCTTCTGAACATTGCTATGCAGCTGCGTAAGTGTTGTAATCATCCATATCTCTTCCAAGGTGCAGAACCTGGGCCACCTTATACGACAGGAGATCACCTTATTACAAATGCAGGTAGCTTAAATTCTATAAACATATTTTCCTTGGAGGAAAAAAATGCTTGTTTTCTGAACATATGCTTTTGCAGGAAAAATGGTTCTGTTAGATAAGTTGCTGTCAAAATTGAAAGAACGGGATTCCAGAGTTCTAATATTTTCACAGGTTTATATCAGTAATGTTTCTTGGTTTCTACCTGAATGATATTAACTAAATAAATTTTCAAGAGAAGTAATGTCTATGAGGAGGCATATGGAAATACTCTTCATCTGGAAGAACACGCAAAGGTTGCATATGCCATTTTTAATCAAACATTTAACCTATCAGGGACTTAATATAGTTTGACCCAAAACTTCAGAATGGCTTTATCTATTTTTTTGTTCTTTTAACATGTATAGATAATTTTGACCTGTTTTTGTCATTTAAAAGCATCTGTATGCTTTGGAATATAGATGACTAGACTTTTGGACATCTTGGAAGATTATTTGCTGTATTGTGGATATCAATATTGCCGGATTGATGGGAATACTGGGGGAGAGGAACGTGATGCTTCAATTGAAGCCTTTAATCAACCTGGAAGTGAGAAGTTCATTTTCTTGCTTTCTACAAGAGCTGGTGGACTGGGGATTAACCTTGCTACTGCAGATGTTGTCATTCTCTATGACAGTGACTGGTACATATTCCTTTGTATGTAATAATATTTATTTTATGATTCCATTAATTACCATATGGTGCATGTCGTCATGGTCACATCTTTTAGGAACCCACAAGTTGATCTACAGGCACAAGATCGTGCCCACAGGATTGGCCAAAAGAAAGAAGTTCAAGTGTTCCGTTTCTGCACAGAGGTTTGGCCTTGCCTGTGGATCATACTAAATGCTGCAATATAAATGAATGATGTCTTCGAGAGTATATTGACATATGTCTGTAAAATCCAGTACACTATCGAAGAGAAAGTGATAGAAAGGGCATATAAAAAGCTTGCACTTGATGCTTTGGTAATTCAACAAGGTCGGCTGGCAGAACAGAAAAGTAAGTGTATTTTTATTTTACGAGTTACCCGTCTTCACTTCAACAGCAACTAATCTCATTGGGACACATGAAACTTATATTATATATTATTGCAGCTGTTAACAAAGATGAACTTCTACAAATGGTAAGATTTGGTGCCGAAATGGTGTTCAACTCCAATAACAGCACAATAACTGATGAGGACATTGATCGCATCATAGCTAAAGGAGAAGAGGCTACTGCAGAACTTGATGCAAAGATGAAAAAGTTTACAGAGGATGCCATTAAGTTTAAAATGGATGACAGTATGTTGATTGTTTTTGCTGGCATGTTTTCTTGAGTAAGATCCATGTTGGATTTGTAAACTTCTGTTCTTCTTTGCAGCTGCTGACTTGTATGACTTTGATGACGAGAAGGTATACCTGCTGAACTTTGAAGTGTTACTTTGGTCAATGGTCACTGTGGAATGACATACAGATTCTTTTTCATATTTCACATATTAATTTTTTTGCTGATGATTTTCAAGTTTGGTGATGACTGAGTAAATTTGTTTCACTACTGGTTTGAGTATTATTGTTGTGTTTCATTTTGCCTTTCATGATTGTGAAGGATGACAACAAGGTTGACTTTAAGAAACTTGTTACCGATAATTGGGTTGAGCCACCTAGAAGGGAAAGGAAACGCAAGTAAGATGCAACATTGGTTGCGAATTATGCATATGGATTTAACTGCACCTGTCCTAATATATTTTTGTGGTTTGTTTAGTTATTCAGATGCTGATTATTTTAAGCAAGCACTGCGCCAAGGTGGTCCTGCAAAATCGAAAGAGCCACGAATTCCTCGTATGCCTCAATTGTAAGTTGATTTCTTGATTTCAGATATCTTTCTTTTTGTATACTAATGCTATATACTTAATTATTCTATTCGTGTATCATATCTTAGGCATGATTTTCAGTTTTTCAACACACAGAGATTAAGCGAATTGTACGAGAAAGAAGTTCGATATCTCATGGTGTGCCTCTCTTACATCTTTTGTTTTTTTATTGCACCTACTCACAGCTAGTTTTTCCCTTTGATTTAAATAGTAGATGTGTAATAAACGATGATATAGGACAAGTTTGTGACAAACAGAGTGTTCTTTATTTGAGAATGGAGAAAGGGAAAATGAGAGGAAGGAAAGATGATAACAGTAAAAAAAATAAAGAAAACACTGCTGGACTGACTTTGACTTAATGAGTAACTTACAAGAATGAAGGTCTTATACCTTTGCATGGTTCACATGTGGACAGTAGAATCACAATTGGAAAGTAAAATGTGATCTGACACCACACACATTGTGAGAAAACATATTTTATCCTTTTTTTTACATCTTGAATTAAAATTCATTTCTTACTTTCTGTATACCCTCAGTATAAGAAACAATATAAAAATGAGGAGGAAGACAATAGCATCCCATAAATCAAGGCATATTGAGCATTGCATCTTTTACTTTTCTAGGAAAGGTATATTTTCTTATTTTGACAAATAATATTCTATGATTAAATGTTTGATTGATGGACTTATTCTTAAGATCTTGAAATATTGATGAAAGCTCCTTGTATATAAATCCTTGAATCAATTGTTAAATCACCAATCAAACTCAAGATGTATCTCTTGTTTTTTTGTTTGACTTCGTTTTTTTTCAACAATTTTGATGACTAATATGAAATTGTAGAATATGTTGCCATATGACAACTTTTCGAAATGGCGCTTGTAACTATAAAATTTACTCGAGAGAAATATAAACCAAAATGATCCAGCATCAAATAATTATTTTGATGTATCTTTAATTTTTTTTATAATTGATCAACATTTAATCCTGAAGCCTGTCAAGACTACTTGCTTTGTTATAATAAGACCTATCAAATTTCTGCACTATTCACTCCTATTTGTCATTTTCTAAACCAGGTTCCATGTTTAATTTCTGTTGTTTTCTTCTCTGATTTCAGCAAGCGCATCAGAAGAATCAATTAAAAGATACAATTGGTGATGAAGAAGAACCTGAAGGTACTGACTTTATTTTTTCACATGTATTCTTGGTTCAATGATCATTTAAAATACTATATTTGGTCGAACCAGACTTAGGTGAGCCGCTGACTGCAGAGGAACAGGAAGAGAAGGAGCAGTTGTTGGAAGAGGTGAGTCCACTAGGTGATGTTCATACTGATAATGAAAATCTTTCTAAAAGTTGCTTTCTCTATTCCCAGGGTTTCTCGACATGGACAAGGAAAGATTTTAATACATTCATTCGAGCATGTGAGAAGTATGGCCGCAATGACATAAAGAGTATAGCATCGGAAATGGAGGCCAAAACAGAAGAGGAAGTAGAAAGATATGCCAAGGTCTTCAGACAGAGATACAAGGAATTAAATGGTACTTAAATTTCAATGCCTACCTAAGTGATTTCTCTTCCAAGTATATATCATTTATGTTTTAAGTATTGTGGAAACTTAAAATTGTTTATAGAAAGTGCTCTTGTGCCTACTAAGATCTTATTTGGTGACTTTTCCAGATTATGATCGTATTATGAAGAACATAGAAAGGGGTGAAGCAAGGATCTCTCGCAAAGAAGAAATAATGAGAGCAATTGGCAAGAAGTTGGATCGCTACAAGAACCCATGGTTGGAACTAAAAATTCAGTATGGCCAAAATAAAGGAAAATTGTATAACGAGGAATGTGATCGCTTTATGGTAGTTTAAGCTCCTTTATCCTTTTATACTTAAAACTCCTTGTATTTTCCAACACTTCTAAACATTTGCTATCAATTGTTTCAGTTGTGCATGGTGCATAAACTTGGTTATGGTAACTGGGATGAGCTCAAAGCAGCATTCCGTACTTCACCTTTGTTCCGGTTTGATTGGTTTGTAAAGTCTCGTACAACTCAGGAGCTTGCTAGACGCTGTGATACCCTCATTCGTCTGGTAGAGAAAGAAAATCAAGAGTATGATGAGCGGGAGAGACAAGCACGGAAAGATAAAAAACTTTCGAGGGTACAATCATTTTCCTTTGTTGGCTTCATAAATTGGATATCCTCATCCCTTATTCTTCAATTTGTTGTGATTCATGTCTCTCGAATTAGTCTTCAGATAATATCAAAATTTTCTGTTACCTGCTTAGTGTGTTCTCACGATCATAAAAAATAATGAAAGTTATCCTTGTCTCATGGTTGCATACCATTTTTTGGGCAGCATGTAGAGCTTGTAGCCCACTCATCTTAATGTTCTTTAACATCACTGTTCCATTGTCCTAACATTTGCTGAACTTTTTATACCTTTCAGACACCAACAAAACGGTCATTATCAAAGGCACCAGCTATGGAAACTCCTGCTTTGACCTCTTTCAAAAGAAGAAAACAATCATCCATGGATGACTATATGAGCTCGGTAAGCTCTGTCGATGTTGTGTATTTTCAGTGGATTAATTTTTGTGATATATATCATGATTTATCTTATCGGTTTGTATCTGTGTATCGATTCACTATTGATATGATACGTATCAATTTGTACTGATATATTGACACATAATATGGTGGGACATATCGACAGATCCGTATGTACTGCCCATATCTACTCCTGTCGAATCGGTATGTACCGCCTGTACCGGGCGGGTATGTCGTGATATGACAAACCTTGATATTTATGCATAATAAGTCAGTCTAGTATTTGAATGTTTTTTTAATGCTCGTCGTGTTCTGCTAATCTGCTCTGTTTAAGATTAGTGGACATTAAATATACCCGAGTGATGATACTTAGCTGACAGATGTAGCTTGTAAAAGATTCTTGACCACTTAGAGGATATGATGGATTGCAGTAGCTAAAATAATTGCAACTTGCTTTTGTCAGGGGAGGAGGAGGAGATGAGGTGATCCAGGGATGACTACCTTGGAGCGGAAGACAAGCTGTAATCATCTTGATAGCTGGATGTTGCCTTCGTGTGGTCAAACATCGGACTGCAGCAAGAAAAATATTTCGTATATCCTTATGAATGTAGGCTATATTATGGATATACATGTGGCTATGCCTGTGGAGGCATTAAAATCAATTTGTTCCCATTCCGCTCTGTTTTGTCATTGAGTGGATGGATCACTGAATCTTTACCTCAATAGAACATTGCTTCCATCAAGCTACGACATCTGAAGGCCTAGAGCACAACATGAATGAGCTTCAACTGTGGTTAGAATTATCATAATAGAAACTTCTGGATTACCTTATAGATGTGTGTGCACATTACGGGATTCAGTTTCTCTTGATGTGCTGGTTTTCTTCGATATGTCAGATTGATTCTCATACGAAGACTAATGCTGTAGTTACATTTAGTCTAACCTTTTTAATTCGGATATAGTTCAGACCAGAGATAGGCAAATTGTCTTGATTATGAAATCAGATTTGAGCCAAATTTTGTTTGGCTTGACGCAGATGAACCATTTTGGCTCTGCTTAGCGGCGCATTACTGCATGTTGAAACTAGCGTATGTTCTTGTTGATAAACTACGTTGACTGATGAGTGACTCTGTATGCTCTCTTAGTTTTTACGCAGAGTTGTGTGTAAATATTTAGGAATGATTGATTATTCATCAAGCATCTTTTAATTTGCTCCATCGACAGTTCTATTTTTATATGAACTTCAGATTATTAATACTCCTATGTATTTTTGAAATATAAATAATAAAAGAAAACTTTAAGCTAATTATAGATTATCTCTTTAGTTATTTAGTGTTACAGTTATTATATTTTAAAAACTTATATTGGTATTCTTCTAGTTACAAAAGTAAAATATCTAGGTTAATTTATTATATCGTCATTAGTTTTATTAATAAAAATATGAAAATAAATAATAAAAAATAATTTTAACATTTTAGTTGGTGGTGACGAACGACGACATCATTAGGGGTTGCAGGTGATTGTTGTGAATAAGGAGAGTGACGATAAAAAATTAGGGTCACTCAGCATCGACGTCGACATAGTTGTCGTCATTCAGTAACTATATTGATGTCGACACAGATATAAAACGGTGAAAGGGCCATCGACAAAGGTGTTGAGTGGCGTTGCTCGACATTGTGATGTAGATATAAAGTAATCCTCACCTTTCACAATCGCTCTCCTTATCTATAATAGTTATCCTTGGCCTCTAATGGTATCGTCATCTGTCATCACTAATCGAAACATTAAAATTTTTTTTGCTATTTTTTTCATATTATCATTAGTAAAATCAATAACTTTAGGATAAATAAACTTTGATGTTTTACTTTTATAACTATGATGATGTTAATGTAACTTTTTAAAGTTTAATAATTGTGATACTAAAGATAACTAACTATTAGAGACTAATTTATAATTAGCCCTCAATAGGCTACCAACATGCTTCCTACTTAGGTTGATGCTTACATGGATTCACATACTCTCTCCGGTTGTGTTGGTAGCTTGGAACTAAGCTAATTATGTGTAATCCTCTCCTAGAGATTTTGGCTTTTAACGTGGCATCTTTAGCATAAAATCAGGTTGATATATTCAATCAAGTATCATCATTTTCTAAATATATCAGTCAAATTAGTACTCTGCTATTTTGATTCAGACCTTGTTTGGAACCGGGATTTCTTCCCACATCGTAGCATTTCACCTAAATATTCTCTTAACTATCGCCACAAATTACAATTAACTACTTGACTCTCTCTCTCTCTCTCTCTCTCTCTCTCTCTCTCTCTCTCTCTCTCTCTCTCTCTCTAAAGGATAAGGACCTTACAAAATTTGTATATTAACATAATATGTCTAGGGAGCCCTCTAATTAAATAATAAAAAAATATAAATTGACTATTTATATGTGGGAGTTTTAGTTGGGAAAGTAAAATACAAAATATGTTTGATATGAAATATTTTGGTATCACCTCACAATGATAGTCGATAGTCACCTGAGAATCAATATGACATTTCGACATTGTATACATGCGTGTTACGACCTCGAAGCGACGCAGCGGACTTAAGAACGACACACAGTCGTGCCCAAGATCGTACAAAGCAACCTCGTGAGGTATGAATAGTAACAGTCAGCTCATGTCGTCCAAAGTAGACGAACCGATCACTTGGAGTGTCGATGGTTGTTAACAATCTACGTATGACCAACCCGCGAGGAGGGATATAAACATCGACCCCCCTTGCGGATCTCGAATACTCAATGTTACAATAAAAAATTAAGTTAAGTTTCAGAAGAATTAAGTTGAGGATCCCCCTCTCGGTATCGACATATTGTGCAGGGACTCAACGCCCAAGGCAATCCTAACTTCTCCCCGGACCACTTTTATGTCATGAAATAATGGACCACAACACTGTTACTACTTCGAACCTCGTTTAAAACATTTGGAGAAGTCAGTCTCAGGATTTTTAATCCTCGTAGCAGGGCTTTGATGGCTCATGCCAAAATTATTACAAGCACGGTTTATAGTAGAAGCATAGCTCAAATCTAATCAGTGTTAATACTCTTCTCCTTCTACCCCCAACGCCCGTAATACCCTCATTCCACAATTAATGACTTGATAATGAAGTATCAAAGAAGATAATCATTGTCAATAATTAATAATAAGCAATTTCTTCATTATTCTAAACATATTGCCAATGTATAAGTAATAATACCGTATATTTTCGTAGTTTATTCCCACCAAAGTGGGTGTTAAACGAGCTATCTGTGTGATGAAGGGGCGGTCTGATCCGAAAAGTATTCGGGATCCGGATCCGATAACCATCTCGGCCCACTATTGCCATCGTACGGTCAGGATTTCTCTGCTGCGTATTCCAACGGTCGGATTCCTTCTCCGCCCCTCCCCTCTCTTCTGTGTCTATTTAAGAACCCTCCAAAAACCCTCCTATCTCCCGATCGGTCTTCGGCGCCTCCAACGTTAGCGGCGCCGCTCACCGCTTCCTCCGGGCGAGCAAAGCTGCAAAGGTAAACAAGCTCTCGCCTTCTTCGCTCCCTGCGCTCGGAATCCTCCGTCGACCCAAGACCGTAAACCCTAGTCAATCCGGTTCCGTTAGTTTTCCTCTTCTCTTCTTGATCGACCTTCCACTTCTAATCCGAAACCATGAACTCGAACCATTCTGTCTCTGTAGCTATGGATTCACGGTGTTGGTTCGTTGTTCTCCTTTTCCTTGTTTTGAGTTGAAAAGTTTTCATCTTGGTGCTATGACCCCTTTGAAGTTTTGCTTCCATCTTCTGTATTGTGAGAAGACTTTCTTTTCTTTTATTCTTCTTGATTGTTGCGTCATTTCTGATTCGATGAGATGATATAGGTCGGTGGTGCTGAGCTCACTCGGAGATGTTGGTGTTGTTCGAAACCCCTGCGGGCTTTGCCCTGTTCAAAGTTTTGGATGAAGGGAAGCTGGATAAAGTTGAGGTGACAACGTCTTTTACCCAATATTTGTCGATTTATCCTTTGAGTTGTTATGACCTTCTTCGTCTCGTGTTCATTGGCTTGCTTGCTTTACCGTCTTCCACAATTTGCTATTTCAGGATTTGTGGAAGGAGTTTGCTACATCAGAGTCGGCTAGACAGGTCACTGCATGTGTTGCCTTCTCTGTTCTGTTTCATTTTCCTTTTTTTGCTTATGTATGCGTTATCATCACAGATAGAATTATTCTTTCAAGTAGTGGATGCGACCATTATATACCATTGGTTGCTTTACGACATTTGTTTCTGTCTAATTGTAGTTTGGAATAATAAACATCAGTCTCGATGGATCTTGCTTATCAAATTCTTTGTCTGTGATCATAATGCTTTTACTTTGTTATTCTTTCATCAGATCGTGAAGCTGAAAGCTTTCAATAAATTTGAGAACACTTCTGATGCATTATCTGCTGCAACCTTGTTGATTGATAGCAAGCCCAGCAAGGGTCTCAGGAAGTTCTTACGTGCCCACTGTGATGGCGAAACCTTGGCTGTGGCTGATTCAAAACTTGGAAATGCCATCAAGGAGAAGCTGGTTAGTTATTTGTGTTGCATAACATGCTTGGTTTGATCATTTCAGAATCTCAGTTTTTCATGTTAAAGTACAATAGTAAATGGTTGATCTACAGAAAATTGATTGCCTCCACAATAATGCTGTGATGGAACTAATGAGAGGGCTAAGGAACCAACTGACAGAACTTATATCTGGGTTGGCTGTGCAAGATTTAGCTCCAATGAGTTTGGGATTGTCACACAGCTTATCTAGATACAAGCTAAAATTCAGCCCTGATAAGGTGAGTCCTTAATTTATTGTTTGCAATTTGTGCTAGGGTGTGTCAGTCGAAATGCTCAATTCTTTCTGTGTTTCAAAATTCTTATGCAAGGAATTTTCTAACTGATGAAAATAATAGCAATGACAACATGTACATTCTTGTATCTTTCCAGTTTCACATCTTTGTGGACCACATTTTAATTCAAATCCTATACATTTTTATCTTTCTTCATGAGTGTAACTTCAATGTACCTCGACTTAATATACCTAAAAGCTTGGAGATCTGTATATGGCTAATTTGTTTTTGGTTGACATATGTTTTGGATTCTTTTATAACTGCTTGTCTTGTGATCTTATTAGGTGGACACAATGATTATTCAAGCCATAGGTTTGTTAGATGATCTTGACAAAGAGCTCAATACGTATGCCATGAGAGTTCGCGAATGGTATGGATGGCATTTTCCAGAGCTTTCGAAGATCGTACAGGACAATATTCAGTATGCAAAGGTAGTAAAGCTGATGGGAAACCGTACGAATGCTGTCAATCTTGATTTCTCTGAGGTAAATCACTGACTCTCTTAGAAAATTATTGAAATAAAAAGAGCGGTTCTAATTGCCAGTTATTTTTTTCTAACAGGTACTCTCTGAAGATATTGAAGCTGAGCTGAAAGAAGCTGCAGTGATTTCAATGGGAACTGAAGTTAGTGACCTGGACTTAGCAAATATTAAAGAACTCTGCGACCAAGTTCTTGCTCTTTCAGAGTATAGAGCTCAGCTTTATGATTACCTTAAAAGTAGAATGAATACCATTGCACCAAATCTGACTGCTCTTGTTGGGGAGCTTGTTGGAGCTCGTCTTATTGCTCATGGTGGTAGTTTATTGAATCTTGCAAAGCAACCAGGTAGCACAGTTCAGATTCTTGGTGCAGAAAAGGTATGTTCTTGATTCAATGAATTTGGCATTTTTATCATGTCCTCCTAAACTTTAGAAGACCTCTCATGAATAGATCACACAGTAGTAATAAGGATTCTTTTACTAAAAAAGGTGGCATCTAATCATCCTATATTAATTGTCATTATCAAGTTATATAATTTTTGGATTTCCAAGCTTGAATGAGTATGTTTCTGGTTGCTGCTTATACAGTTCCACCATGGCCTTTACATCAATTGCTTATGCCTAGAAATACTATTTGGTGGTTGGTTATTCTTATATATTGTTCTGTTGGTTTTTGCAATTAGCAAAAATTATATTCTTATAACTATTTTCCAAATCTTTAGGTGACCTGTAATCTGAAATCATTGTTGTTGTTTTGTTGTTTATGTAGTTCGTATGTTGATGTTAGCAACAAAACAATTAATGCTTTATGACTGCCTTGCATCAATTATCAATTTATCTTACAAATTCTTTTTAAGCTTGTACTTCGTTTAACATCCAGAAGTGATCTATCTTATATTATCTGTGTTGGCTTATTCCTTGAAACCCTAATCCAGTATTGCAGATTTCAATATTTCCTTCATAAACTTGGATTAAGATATTATATTTATTATGACAAAAAATCTATATAATTTTAGTTTTTCCCTGTTATTAACTGTTCATATCCAAAAACCAATTTGAGTTACATAACACTACTCACTTTCTTGATTATTCTAAAATTTTTTATTCTTTCTAGAAATTCACATATTTTCATAATGGCTTTATGTATTATAATTTAAGTATTTCCTTGCTTTGGATCTAATGTATTTATCTATTCTTAAGTTTTCTTTAGCTTCTAGTTGAATGCATGTCCTTCTAACCTATACCAACTCATAATTGATGATTTTGCTTGTGCATCTGTATTTCTCATTCAGCGAATGAACTATGATTGTATTGCTTAGGGGTGGTGCTTATCTCATCTAATAGCAGAGTCATGGGATAGCCTCTCCTTATCGTGGGTATTGCTGTATATACTGACCCTTCTCAGACCCTGGATTGGCATGACTCTAATACATTGGTCCCCTTTGAGGTTGGTACTTAACCCCATTGGTCCATGAGGGGGTTGTACCACCTACGGATTATGATCTGCGGTTGTGTTTCAGATTTGTGGCACTTTTTCCTAAATGGTGAAGTTGTTGAAATAAATGACCACAGTTTAATAAGTATTGTTTAATCTTATATGGTTAAGAACTGATGCATTGCTATCTCCATACAAGAAAAATACTCAAACTAACATAGCATCTACACAATTGAAATCCAGTTCAAAGCTGGTTAGTTTTCTTCCACCATTGGTTTTGGGACCTTATTAAACATAAAGCTAGTGACTAGTAAGACAAAGGTATCTTATTTACTTTCCAAACAAGAGAATCTCAATACTTTATTCTTGAGAACAATGAGAGATGTTCTCTTAAAACAAGTTGGAAGAGGTTCATGAGAACTGTTTTAGGAGAACGTATTTGCATGTAAACATTATTATATGGGTGAGAACAAATGAAAAAGACCCTAATTCTTCTTGTAGTTGTAGATATTGAAACATTTTCAGTAACTGAGAACAAGAATTGTTTCCTAGATGTCCTATTTTTGATTTCTAGAACAAGAAATTATGTTTCAGATACAAGAACAAACATGCCTTTAGAGCTAATATAGTATTTGATCCTAATAATAATAGTGCTTCTCAAGTTCTCATGTATATCAAGATAGGTGGCATATCCCATTCCTGTTCTTATACTATGATCTGGGACATGGAGCTTTCCAAGTAACTTAGTCTGGATGAATTTTAGCCTCTATACAAAATGAATTTTGGTTTCTAAGCATGAAGGAGGACTAAGATATGCAAAAATGATATTGGAGTAGATATGGGTCATATGAGAAGTGATGGGATGGAAACTATTGAAGTAATAAGAAATTATATTAGAAGTGGAAGAACACCGGAGAACTTTACAAGAAGTTTGTTGTGCCGTCTACATTACAACCATGTAAGGCCTATTGAAAGACAAGGCAGAAAACCTTGTCACTAGTTGGGTTATATTCTTAAATATGATTAATATCTTCAAACATTTCAGCTGAGTAGAATTTGAGGCCCTTAATTACATTTTGACTGATGCAAATCATTTTCAAATAAAAGACCAGGCCCTAAAATAAAATTAAGAGTCATGCAAATCATAATTAAAATTCTGAACTTACAAGGAATTTATGGATGAAAAATATTAAGAGTTCCTAAAAATATAAATTTGGATGAAACATGCTAGGTCAAATTTTAACTTTTACCTAGATGCTTTGGTATGGGTTGGGTTATATCAGTTCACTTCTGCTATAAACAAACAATCATTTTCATGTGATGACTTGTCATGGAAGTGTGCTGATCTCACAGCTGAATTTTATAAAACCCTATCCAGAACATGATAATATTGAATTTTATAAGATTCTTATAGCTTTATACTTTATAATATACACATTTTTGTAAAAACATGAATTTGAGATAGAAAATACTAAAAAATTTGAAATAATGAAGAGTAGGTCATGAAATCATAATGATTCTGTATTTAATAAAAAATATAATTTATTCACTTACAAGTTTGAATTTAATGATTAGTTTTACTAGGATCTCAATACTTCTCTGATCACTATGCTGGTAAAGTGTGAGGCAATCCAAAGACAATAAATTATTTTAATAGAGTACACATAGGATTTCAAATTAGTTTCTAATCACATGACATTTTTCTACTATCTTTGTTATTTTGTCTTTTCCTTCCTCTTAGATGATAGTGAACAATAATGCAACAATGATGAAGGTCGACGAATGTTATTGTTGCAGCAAATGCAGATGCATTAATAATTGAGTCTTTTACACTATTCATAGTCAATAATTGTTTTTTCTTTGTCTTTGTTTTAATTTTTTTCCCTACTTTCCCAAATAGCTTCTGTCTCTTTGTTTGAAGCTATGAAATTGACTAGACTTGGCTAAAATCTGGAAATTTTGAGTTCAATGATTCCTAGTGGATGTCACCTGATTTTTGACAAATAAAACCTAGCGAATGATAATTAATTTCTATTTTTTGGTAGATTTTGACTAGTCTCTACAACTAGGCCTAATTTTGATTGTTTTTTACAACTAGACTACCGGTCTTGGAAAACGCCATTATGGATCATGCTTATTGTGTTAGACTGAGTGATAATGCAAGGTATAGATTTTGGTATTTACAGAGGTCTTCATTATATGAATAATGCCTAATGTGTGCATCTTACATTCTAACATGGATATAACACTCAGGGTTATTCCTTGAGAGTATAAAACAAGGAAGAATTATATAAGATATTGGTACATTCCAAGGAATACATCAAGGGAGTGTATTTAGTGTTAGAACTATAAAGAGTGTGTTTATGGAGTTCTCTATTAGCACAATATTACATCAAGGATCCGTAGTAAGTCCCTACATGATGGATGAACTTACTATTCACTTACATGATAAACCTTTCTAGTGCATGTTATTTGTTGATGATATTGTCTTAGTTGATGAGAGCTTAAGTGGAATTAATTATAAATTTGAACCATGGAGGTAAATTTTAGAAACTAAAGGTTTTAGATTAAGACTAAAATTAAATATATAAAATGTAATTTTAGTGATTCTAGAAATAGATATGAAAATATAGTTAGACCTTAGAAACTGAAGGTTTTAGATTAAGACTAAAATTAAATATATAAAATATAATTTTAGTGATTCTAGAAATAGACATGAGAATATAGTTAGACCTTAGAAACTGAAGGTTTTAGATTAAGACTAAAACTAAATATATAAAATATAATTTTTGTGATTCTAGAAATAGATATGAAAATATATTTAAGTTGGATGGATAAGAAGTCTCTTTAAGTAAAAAATCTTAGGTATCTTCAATCAATTATTCAATAAGATGGAGAAACCGATGAAGGTATTATTCATAGAGTAAAAATAGGATGGTTAAAATAGCGAGAGATGTCAAGACTCTTGTGTGATCATTGGATACATTTGAAATTAAAATAAAAATTTTATAAGATAGTTGTGAGATCAATAATGCTTTATGGATTTGTGTTGGGTAGTTAAGAAACAACATATACAAAAAGTTTGTATTACCAAGATGAGAATGCTAAGATGGATGTATGGAGGTACTAAGAAAAATAGGAAAAAATATTTTTATTTTTGAATAACTAGATATCTTTTCGACAAAGGATAAGATGAGATAAAATTGTTTAAGATAGTATGACCATGTGCTTATGACACTTTCAGATGCGATAGTCAGAAAAGATGAAATGATTAATAGTAGTGGTACGAGAAGAGTAAGAGAAAGACCGAAAAAGATTTTAATAGAAATTATAAAAAAAAGATTTATGTACAATGAATGTAACTAAACATATGACATTTTACAAATCTATGGCAAAAGATCCATGTATCCGATCCTAAATAGTTGGGATTTACAGTTTTGTTGTTGTCGTCCTTGTATATATACATTCCAAGGGGATATAGAAGTTGTGTCAAGTGCTATTATTGGTGCAAGGACAGGTAGAGTAAGACCTATATGACTTTGCTACGAACAAGATTAAAATTTGAGTGATCTTGGTTTAATTCGAGATATTGTGTTGTATATAACTCAATATTAGTATTGGATCCATATAGTTGGCCCAAATAGTTGGGACATAATTATGTGGTATGTTGTTTGCTGCAGTTAGCAGTCATTATGTCAGCTCCTTATGAGGTGGAATACCCATGTGCATTCTTCTCCATTTAATCATTATAGCCAAAGGAAATCTGATATCTTCAGAGAACCATAATTCTTATAGCAAAGATTTCATTGTTTCTAGCTGCTTCTTCCTTGTGCAGACCTTGATAATCATATTTGCCTTATTGACATATGCAGGCCCTGTTCAGAGCTCTCAAGACCAAACATGCTACACCAAAATATGGGCTTATCTTCCATGCATCTCTAATTGGTCAGGCTGCACCAAAAATTAAAGGGAAGATTTCTCGTTCTCTTGCTGCAAAAACTGCTTTGGCTATAAGGTATGATGCTCTTGGAGATGGTCAAGACAACACTATGGGATTGGAAAATCGAGCTAAGGTAACATTTATGGTGGTACCTCATACCTCTTAGGGATATATGTATATTTGTGTTGACATGACATTTTTTGAAACTCTTGAACAGCTCGAAGCTCGCCTTAGGGTTCTTGAGGGCAGAGAATTGGGTCGCTCTGCTGGTTCAACAAAAGGAAAGCCCAAGATTGAGTTTTATGATAAGGATCGAAAGAAGGGTGCAGGGGCTCTGATCACTCCAGCAAAGGTATGAGTGGCCATATTGCATAATTCAGCCTTGAATTTATAATTTGCTTTTATTTTTTCATATACATACACAATCAATATGACATGCTTGTTCAAGAAATTAATTAAACAATTTTTTCTGCTTTTCTTTGCTTCTGCAGACATATAATCCCTCAGCTGATCTTGTGCTTGGGCAAACCACTGATCCAGCTCCAAAGAAGCCAGATAGTGAACATGAAGTGGCACGACCAAAGAGGAAGCACGGCGAAGCAGAACTGGCACCTACTGGAGAAGCACCTGAAGGCTCTCTGAAACAGGAGGGCGATGGCGAAGGGGAGAAAAGGAAGAAGAAGAAAAGGAAGGTCGAGTCAGTTGACACTGTCGATCAAATTCCCATGGATGAAGCAGAAGAGCCGATGAAAAAGAAGAAGAAGAAAAAGAAGGATGAAGCACAGGCGTCAGAGTTAGCAAACCGAGATAACAGTGCTGCTCCGGAATCCAAAGAGGAACTTAGCAAAGAGGAAAAGAAGAAGAAAAAGAAGAAGCAGGCTGAAGAAGTGCAAGAAGCAGGTGATTCGGCAAGCAAGAAAAAGGACAAGAAGAAGAAGAAGAAAGACAAGGGCCAGTGAGTTATATCTGTGCTCTGTGGCAATGTGCTTGGGAATGGCCTTGCTGTTCTCTAGTCTTGAGTTTGAGCTTAGAGAAACATAACAATTATGTATAAGTTTTTGTCTCTGTGGATTGACATTATGTTATTGTGGCTTACATTACAACTCCCAAATTGGAAGAGAGAAGATTTTGATTGGTTGTTACTCTACTCTTCCTGTTCCTAAAGCAGGTTGTTGACGCCACCTTCTCGCCCAAGGCATCAAACCTTCCCCACTTATAAGAAGTCATAAAAGTAGTGCAGTGGCTTCAATGATGAATCCTTGATAGATTTCATGTTACAAGAACACCAAGATTAACTCAGCACACGCGAAGCCATCAGAACACATCACTTACATGTCAAAGCCGCAGGAGTTGTCGAAGATTCATGGGAGATACATACTTGGAGTCCCCATCAACAATATACTTGGCAAGGAAGAGATTGGCCGCCTCGCTCGGGTGATAGGGATCCCAAAAAACGTAGCCTGCGCGATCCTCGCACATGGACGACATCGGTCCGCACGGAATGATGCCTTGATACTGCCCGCCATTGCCACAGCACGCGTAGCTCGCAGTCTTGAAGCCTGCACAGTCCGGTGTGTCACGATCGAACACCTTCAGTGATTCCAGCCGAACCCGAAACGATGCTTACCGTAGGATCGGTAGTTCGTGACCAGCTCCATCACCAGATCATACACATTGGCAAGAACAAATCTGGCTCCGGGGAGGTTGTCATTGAGCTCGGCGAGCAAGTCCCTCAGCTGGGCATTGTACCGAACGGCGAGCAGGTTGGGCAAGCTGACACACTCGTTCTCCTTGATTCGGTTGATGGTCTTTTGGTAAGGGATGCATCCGACGGGTCCTACGTTGGACACCACGACCTTTCGCGCGTCGAGCGAGTACAGCCGCTGCCATGGAGTTCACGGAGAGAGTAAGTGAGGGATTAGTTGGGTGGTATGGGAAGGAGCGACCAAGTGTTCGAGGAAATTACTATGAGTTGGCTGCGCATGCTGGTGATGAGGTCGTTGACGAAGCCATCGGGTGAGTCGATGAGTCGTTCTCCCGCGGAGAAGAAGGGGAGAAGATAGTTGTTGAGGAAGTCATTGGATCCGATGGTGATGGAGAAGATGGCCTTCTTCCACAAGAACTGCTTTGCTTTGGCCTTCCCCAGCAGTCCATCCAATTGCCGCCTTGTGATGTTGAAGTAGTCGATTTGGATGTCCATTCCAAGCCGATTAACCTATCCAAGTTTGGATCGCATTACGTGCATGTCTATGTATACAGACCAAAATTACACATATATCCCCCACAGATAGTTCATTGCATATTGGCCACCCATATATATATATATATATATATAATCAAAAATAAATTTATGAATATGCCATTATAGTCAATTAGTTGATCACTAGCATAATCATTTTGAAACATAATTTGACATTAATACCCTCGGGAACAGTTGGGGGGGATCAATTAGTAATATTAAATGATATTTTGGATATTCAAGTTTTTATTTTTTAAAATTCATTGATAATCATGACAATATAAGGATTAGAACTCAAAAAAAGCAAAGGAGATTATGATATTATGATTAATATTATAAATATCAATTGCTCTTAATAGTTGAGATATTTTAGATTTTTTAAAATTTAAACTAATTATATATTATTTCCTATAATTAGTTATATCTAGTATTTTAATCTCTACATTTTCAAAGGTTATATTGGAATCCGTATATTTATGAAAATAAAATATTAATATCCTAATATATGATTAAAAAAATAATTTTACAAGATTAAAAGTCAAGGGATAGAGATTTTGTTGGAGCAAGATGTATCGTAAGTATATAGATCTCAATATAACTTTTAAAAATATAAAGATCCGATTACTAAATATAGCTAATAATTAGCCCTAAAAGTTCTGATAAATAAGAAGAAAAAAAAACATGAGAAGAGAAGCATACAAATATTCTTCCTGTCCCATTCAGAATTCCTGCACCTCCAGATGCATAGTTCACTCCATTTAGTATGACTGATCCTGTTGTATTGGGAGCTAAAAATGGTTGGGCATAGCTTTTCTGCCCAAGTAACTCTCCTGCAGTAAGTCAAAGTCAAAGGGAGATTTAAGACTCTGTAGAACACAAACTTGAACAAAGTGGATATGAAAATGCAGATGCATATCCAAGAATCTGTATGCTTAATCTGCCCACAAAAACAGGGCTTCTAATCGAATGGGCTCACTGCTGTATCATTTTACCACCTACTAAGATGAAGATTTTGAATGAGCTTATGCACAACTGAAGCTTCTGTTCCTTTCTTTAAAGAAGTAGATGTAGGTTACTGCTGTTACACTGCAAATGTGTGCAGCAGCACCAAGCAATCCTACACTGGAAGATTGCAGTTCACAATGCCCTGCATTGTGATGTCTGCAATGGTCAAGAAGAGAGGGAAGCTTATACCAATGATGTCTGCAATGGTCCTCCCGTTGGTGAACCTTCCAGTGGGCTGTCCACCGGAGGCCGCGAAGTCGATTCCGTTCGGTCGCAAGTCGGCCTTGGACAGCGAAGGAAGGTAGTTGTTGTTGCCGGCGTCGACGAGAGAGTCACCGAACACAAACGAAGCTCCCACAGCCTCATCGCCCTCACAAGCAGCTGCCATGGCGCAAAGCACCACAACCACCAAGGCCGAATCCATGCCCATTCCCTCACCGGCCTCTCGCTGTCACTCTGTGAGATGCTTAAGGCTCCGATGGAGTTTATAGACCCTGTTTTCTTGACGAACAGTAAAGAGAGCAGCAAAGAGTCAAACTTGCAGTACTGGCAGTGCTTGCTTGCTATAGCCAGTGGAGTTGGGTTTGACGCTCTTCATGTCGATGGAGATCGATGGTGGTTGATCCACCACTCTCAACGTAGCACACATTCCATGGCTTTTCCTCCACACTTTGTGAAGCCAAAAGGTGCTCCAAAAGATTGATCGTGTTAGCTTCATAATTTTAGGTAGCAGTTGGGAGAAAAGAGTGAATGCAAATGGCGAACATTATCTTAGGATTACTCATTTGCGATCTCGTATTGGTGGAAAAGGCTGCAGATTAAAGAATGAGGGGAACAAAGATTGCTTTGCTTGTCCACTCCGCTGCACCTCGTGAAGCCTTGCACGTCTACCTGAAACCTCTCGAGATTGGTCTTAGATCAAATTGTGGTTGACCTAACCACATAGAGTCGTCAATGTTGGATTCAATTTGCCATTTGGGTTATCCACGTTACTGAAAAAATGAGAGCTAATTATATATTATACATTATAGTTGGACCTTTTTAGTATCATAGATCATAGACTTAAAAGATTTATATTTAAATCCTTATAATTATAAAAATAAAATATTTAACTTTATTTATTTTAACGTCATCGATTTTACTGATGGAAGATACAACATGTGATAGCATATGTATGATGACATGAAAATGATAGATAAAAAGATAATTTCAACGATACTGATGGACGATGACATCGTGGGTGACTATTGTGGTGGTAGTCAGTAAGAACGATACAGTGGTCAACCTTATCGATGTCGATCCTAACATCGACGATGAGAAGAAAGAGGAGGCAGAGTGATGAGATATATGCATCAGCATCGACGTCGAAGGAGAAAGAGGAGGGAGGTGAGGTATCTACGTTGGCATTGCATTGCTCCTCATTTTCCTCTTCTAGTAATGCGATGGTCGACAAGAACGAAAAAGAGGCAAAGCGATACAGTGTCAATGTAGTATAGTGTTGCATCGAATGATGTGGTAGTCGACGAGAACAAAAAAGAGGTAGAGTAGTGTGACGCCGATGCAAATGCCTCACTTGCCTCCTCTTCCTCCTTCAACGTTGACACAGATGTAGAGCTATGTTAGGGAGGAAGAGAAGATGGGGTGGTATCAGAGGAAGAAGAGGAGAGCAAAGCGGTGCGACGCTAACACAAATGCTTCACTACTCAGCCTCTTCTTCCTCATCGTCATTGATGTTCAGATTGACATCAAAAAGACCGACCACCATATCATTCTCATTGACTACCGTATCGTTTTTATCGATCACCATTACAACAGCCACCCATAATACAATCGTTCACCATCATCACTAAAATTATTTTTTTACCTATCATTTTCTTATTATTCATATACGTATTATCATGCGCTGTATGTTTTATTAGTAAAATCGATGACATTAAGATAAATGAGATTAAATATTTTATTTTCATAAGTATAAATTTTTTAAATCGAAGGATCGGGATGCTAAAGAGTTCAAACTATAGGAGTAATATGTAATTAACCCAAAAAATAATAATATCATATATATATATATATTAGTTTATTTGTCAAATTTGGGTGTCCAATTTGTAAATTCTGTATTCGATCATAAATATTTAAAAGAATTAGATAATTAAAAGAAAAAGTGAGCACATAAATGGGGCACTGATGTTTCTTGGTAGGGGTCAGAATTATGTACTCTAGCAATATGTTTTCCGGTAGCCGAACTAATTAAAATATATGTATATCTTTTTGTCCATTGATTTCTGATGGAATGGAAAGAGTAGCAAACACAAAATAGATCGAGAAATCCCCACACATCATGACTCGCTCACAGTCTGAGCTTTTTCCGAGCTGTTCTTCTCTGAAATGGCCACCGCCTCTTCTGCTTCCTCCACAAAGATTGCCTCTTTGAAGTCCGCAGAGTGTTCACCCACTGACTCCCCTGCAAAACAAGTCATATTCATCGAAGAAGTCGTGATGAACAGCTGCAGCATTATTTATCGTGTCTAATGATTCTGACATCATTTCAAATTATTGATGCTGCTTTCTTTTTAGATTCTCGTCGCGTGATATGTTGGTTTGTGTTCTTGATATCGAGTCGTAAACAATATCATAAGATTAATTTGATCGTTCATCATCTTTGTTCTAACTCAAGGATTCATGAAATCATAGGGATGCGTACCGTCGTCGACGTCTCCTCTCGTGCTTGTCTCCTCTTTCTCCTGTAACGCTTTGGAGGTCTCATCCGCGCTGGCCTTCGATTCAGAAGCATCAGAACCTCCATGCACGCCCGCAGCCATCTCTACGTGATCGGTTCCCACCGCATCGACGTCGGAGTTAGTCGACACCTCGAAATCCTTCGCGTCTCGCTTTGCCGACGACAAGACTCCGTCCAGTGACTCCGTGGACGCGAGCTGTGCCTCCTCGCCGTTGACTTCGTGTAGCCGTTTGGAGCCGTCGTCGGTGGCCGTGGAGCCAGTTGTGGTCGAGGACGCCTCGCTGTCAAAAGCCACACTCGATTCCTTCCGGAGAGGACGACGACGGCTGACCGTGTTTCCGGTGGCCACGTCCTGCTTCGAGCTACAGCAACCCATTTGCCGTGGAGGAGAGAGGGAGGAAGAGTAAAGAGTCCGAGAGAGAATGCAACGAAGACGAAGGTGGTGAGATGGGAGAAAGAAGAGACATCAACAGCTTCCTTAAGAAAGATTTGACAGTTGTAATGACAGGAGGATATAGAACAAGATTTGACCGCTGCTATTTTTGTTGGATTATATCTATTTTTGTTCCTTAACACATAAGACTGCTGCTATTTCTGTGACTTGGGAGTTGGAATTACTTTATTATTATTATTATTATTATTAAGGAAAAAAAAATTATATTATATACAATCTACTCTTATATGAATTCGAAAACATATCAACTATGCAAGAATGTTCCAAGGAGGACACAATCTAATTTGATGTTTTACTTCTGGCCTTTTTCTATCCTCTCATGCTTTACCTGTGAAACCCACAACTTGGATCCATTCTGTAGCTTTCTTTACCCTTTCATCTTCTTGTTGTGAACCCTACAACTTCCATCTTGGAAGAACAGTTCAACACAGATCCAAATGGCCTTCCAACATTTGGGTCCACAGCAATTAACCAGATATCACCCACATTTCCTTTGTCACACCCATCTGGTGGCAACCTCAGTCAGATGCAGGCACTATTCTCTACTTATTTTGAGTCACAGGTATCCCCTGTCCATTGATGAACTGCAATAGATATCCTCTCAGAGAGGGTACAAACCTCAACTTCTACCCTCTGTTTTCTACTGAGGGAATGCAGTGATGAGAGTAACTTGGTATGTTTTCAGCTGTGACAATGAGACGGAACAGAAGTGATGCCCACAAGAAACCTAACATGGACAGACCTGTGAATCACCAGTCTTATCACTCATCAATCCCAATCATGGAGGCACCATCACCCCTTTTTGGTTCTGTTTTCCCACCTTAATCCAATTCCTTGGTGTCATCACACCCCACACACCCATGTTATTTGATGCCTCAAGTTTGTCCCCTTGCACCCCATGCCAACCTGTGCCATGCCGCCTCCATCATCTTCTTCGTCCTCTCCCTTCCTCCTCTTCTAAACCTTGTTTCTCTCACCCTTTCACAGGTTAAGTTACAATGGCCATCGGCACCATCCTCTTCTCCGTTTCTTCCACACTGTACCACAGGAAACTGCTCTTCTCAGCCTTTGCAGCGCTGCTGCTTGTTGTGGGGAAGCCCAGGCCTGCTCACTCTTTACCTCTCAAGCTGAAGACCTCCACCATCTCGGCGGCGCCGGGTATCCTCCCTTACGACCCCAAATTCTCGTCCCTTGCGCCGGCGTTGGCCCCCGACGTAATGCCGGTGTTCCCCACCCCCGGGGGCAGCGCCGCGGCGCCGCCGGCCGGCTCGTTGCCCACCATCCCATCCAGCCCGAGCCCGCCGAACCCCGACGAGCTGCAGCCCAATTCGGCCACTGCTCCTTCCGGCTCCGCCGCCCTGACGTCGGCCGCGGCGCGCTCCAGGGGCAGCCTCGGCGGCGTGAGCGTGGCCATGGTGGCTGGGCTCCTCCTCATGTGGTGGTTGGATGTTGTGGGCAAGTGATTCCCTGCACTGCCTCTCTGTGATTATTTTAGACTATATTACTCGTGGTGGAGTTCATCTTTTCATACTGCTTGTGGGTTGTCGTGAATTTGATCTCATTGACCGCATAAATTATTGGAAAACAGGTGGTGAAATGATGTGTTATCATTCACCGATCATATTTCTTTGCTTTCATTCACGCACTCCATTGCCTGCTGCTGACACAATCCACCATGTTCTTCTCTGATTGTGACTGAAACATTAGCACAGTCTCTTTCTTCTCTGTGCTACAGAATTAACCAGTAGCAGTGATGCAATCCACAATGCAACACGACCCTAATCAACCAGTGAGAATGTGAATCCTTAGTGAGGTGCCAGTCATCAAGGTTAGGAAATCCACACTTTGAGACCTCAGTCAACTGATGGAGATGAGTCACTGCACACAACAGTGGCAGAAAAGAAGGCTTGTTTTTGCATTGCTGTGGCTCTAATATGTCCTTTGCATGTGAACAAGGAAACAGAGGGTCTGCAATGATAGGAAAAGGACAGTGGTGGAGGTTTGAAAGGTAGATGGGGCTATTTGGCTTCTACTGCACATGTGATGATGGCTTCACCTCTTGAGACTCTGCAGCCAACCTTCTCAGAAAGATTAACTTTCCTCTTTCATCATGAGAGAATACCACAATAGTTACTCATTGTTTGATGCAACATCAAGTGAGGGAGTGAAGCATCAAATCAACCATGAACGGCTGGTAAGTTCTTTTTTGTTTCACCTCAAACAGTCAATGTCTTCAATGTCCTTTAGAAGGCCAAGAAACAGAGTAATTGTCATTGTCATTTGATCATTAATTTCTCACATGAGTTGCCAATTAATACTGCAAGAAAAGGCCAACAAGACATCTAGTGGAAGACCAAAAGGTCATGGAGTACAAAAGTGATCCTGGAGCCACCAGAAAGGGTGATTTTATATTCTAGAGAAGAACAGCTGCTTTTTGTCCACAACACGAACAGCATCAAGGAAAAAAAAAGGTCTTAGCTTAATCTTATTTCAATTAACACATAACAAAATGCAAAACATGCATGAAGAACAGAACAAAAAAAAAAAAAAAATGTAGTGTTGCAGTTTTGCTAATATTCTTACCTACAACAACTATATCATCAACCGTATCCAAACTTTCAATGTATACCCAGTAGCATATAGTTATTCTTTGGAGTTATGATCCGTGAAAGAATAAATTTTTTTATGGGGCTAATTACATATTATACTTACGAAAATAAAAAATTTAATTATATTTCTCCTTATGTTATTGATTTTATTAACAAAAATACCATACGTGTTGTTACGTGCAGAAAATGACACTAAAATAAGATTAAAAGATAATTTTATAATATCATTCTCATTGTTCAAAAAAAAATTCAAGAAGAGTATTTGTTAGGAAGAGGACGTTGACAACCAAGCCCAAGCTCAAATTGACGTGAAGCCTTCGAGATTTAATTGAAACTTTTTCCTCCTGAAAAATCGTTTAAGAGGATACTAAAGTCGAAGGAGACGACGGAGCTGGAGAAGAAAATTGAGGAAGCTAGAGAAGTAAATTGCTTTCATAGAATTTATAGAAGGAGAAATTAATAAAGTTAAGAATAATACTATAAAATTATCTTTTTAATTCTGTTTTAGTACTATTTTCTGCATGTGACAACATATATGATATTTTCATAACAGAGTCGACAGTATTAGGAAAAATAATGTATGATATTTTTAGCAGAGTCGATGGTGTGAGGGGAAATAAAATTGGATATTTCACTTTTGTATGAATGTGGATCTTAATATAATTTAAAAAATATATAAATATTAAAATATTAAAAATAACTAATTATGAGAACTAATACGTAATTAGCCTATGTTAACTTATGTTAAGGAGTTTGCTTTAATTTAAACTATATAAGCTCTTCGAGAAGACAACATACTGCCAATCGAAGAGCTTCCACCACTCATCTCCCATGTTCGATTACTTTCTACCGAAAGGTATTCGACAAAATTCCTAATCCGTGTAGGTAAAGATATCCACTAAGTTGCTAGATTTTGCTTTATTGTAAGGATATTTAGTCACACGCCATGCACGAAGACACGTCTTCTTTCTACGCCATGCACGAAGACACGTCTTCCTCTTCTTCCCCATCCTCTGCTCTTTCTTTGGGGGAAGCTAAAAAGCCGGTCTTTTTCTTTTTTGTTAGCTGCATGTTCAAGTTATTATCTTGTTCTGTAAGAGGATTTTGATCTCATTTTCATTGCATAAAGTCTGGAGTTTGTAGTAAGCTGTATGATCTCATAGAATGATAATTGATAAGGCTGTAGCTGTGCTTGGTGGCACCGAGGGTGTCGGTGGTGTTATCTACTTCAGCCAAGAAGGAAATGGTAGATTAAGTGCCAGTTTATCGAGTCATGTTATTCTTCATAATCCCCTTTTGCTTGCAATTCATGTTTATGACTTATCCAATGTGTTTGGAGGTCCAACTATGGTGAACGGGAACATCTCTGGCCTCTCGCCGGGACTTCATGGCTTCCATGTCCATGAATTCGGTGATACCACAAATGGCTGCATGTCCACTGGTAATCATGTCCTTTGGTTTGGATCTTAACGGACGCAATCTGTTTGAGATAATGACTGAAAGAGCAACCATGATGTATCTGTGTTTTGTTTGCCGTCACAATGAGCAGGGCCACACTTCAATCCAACCGGAGAAGATCACGGGCATCGCGAAGATCCGGTCCGTCATATTGGTGATCTTGGAAATGTGATAGCTGGAGACGATGGTGCTATTTTTTTGACTCTTTCTCTACCTGGTTATGATTATGATGATGTAGTTTCTTTAGCTACCTTTGCTTGAGGCATAGTCGAGACAAAATTCTTTGTTGTTTACAGTAGTCGTTCATCTGACATCTGCTTGTCACTGAATTATTAATAGCTTTGCTTTCCTTTTTGTGTGTATTTCCAGGCACTGCCAATTTTACCATGTTTGACAGCAAGGTTGTGACAGTACAGTTTTAATTCTGGTTTTTTTTCCTTCACCTCTTACACAAATTGTAATATATTTTTTTCTTTCCTGGCATGCAGATCGCACTTGTTGGATCTGACTCCATTATTGGCAGAGCTATTGTTGTGCATGCGGATCCTGATGATCTTGGAAGGGGTATTCTTTTTCCCTTTGTGCTATTCAGTTCCTTGAACTGATTTGTCCTCAAGTAGCAATATTGTTTTGCAATGATACTCATATAATGTGAAAGTAAGTGACTTCCACTCTGTAATTTCTGACAAAATGTTGTAAGAGATATAAATCCAAATTGAGATAGTTAATCAGACCAAAAAAAAAAAAATCTTCAACTAGTTTCTATTCCATTCTAAGGTTTCTGTGTATATATAACTTCAAAGTAGTTTCTAAGCTTCCAAACTTGTTTTCCTACCTTCTGTTTCAAGCATCAGATCTTCAATTTATTGTTCCTAGCTTCTGCCATTCAATGGATTGACAATCTACTTCTCTGAGCTTCTCTCTCTGATATTTGAATTGGTCTCAAGAATGCATCATACCCTCCTCCATTCTCTCCTCTTGGAGAAAATTCTCTTGGTAGTGAATTATGGGGACAAAAGCAAGACTAGTGTACTCAAATATTCTGAACAACCATCTGTTTGTCTTTTCTGTGTAATAACATAGTGGAGATACATCATAGACAGTAATTATTCTGTTCTTTGGTTCATGTAACTTAGTTTGGCATGTTTTAGGTGGGCATGAACTTAGCAAGACCACTGGAAATTCTGGTGCAAGAGTAGCCTGTGGTAAGTATTCCACTGTTCTTCCACAGTCTGGTGCATTCCTTATTCCTTGTGTTCCTGGTTTAATCCTATTCTTGTGACAGTATATTATGAGGCATAATGTGTGTTATTTCTTGACATATCTTACCAGGTGTCATTGGGCTTCAGGAGTGACTGATCCAAGGGGAATGATGGCTAAGAATATATAGAGAAGTCCTGTATGCTTAGGAGATGAAGCTGCTTGTACAGTTGCGTATGAGCTTTGAGTGGTCCACTGCTTTTATGGAAAACACTGCTATTATCACTTATGCTTTGGCTGTGACTCGAGCTTTGCATGAGAAGATATTAGAAAATAGTTCTCAGGTTGAATGGTTAGTATGTTATCTGAAGAGAGAATATAGTATGAAGACAAAAGGTTTTGCAACTCAAATTAATTCATGTAATAATACGAAAATATAATAATATAATGTCTAATGATGTGAAAGTAGTTTCTTTTCATGAAATTGGGGTTTTCCTTTTCCAAAGTTACAGGTATTTATTTCTGCTTACTATCAATGACTTCATGACGGATAGAAGATGTGACCACTCTTTAGCATTGCTGTCTCAGTATCACGTGAGTCATAATACATGTGTGTCATGTGAGGGTGAATCCTTAGTGTTGTGAGTGATGTCGACATAAGATTGATAGCTAGATCACAAGATTGACACGATTGACAATTAATAGATCACAAGATTGACAGCTAGATCAACATGACACAAGGTTGACAATTAGATTATAAAGGTAAGGTCGAGTGAACAATGAGATATTATTCTAATGAAGATTTGATATGATATAAACATCATATTATTCTAATGAAGATTTGATATGATATAAACATCATTGAGTTTAGGATAAACATGTAATCATTCGCTTTAATCGATGATCAAAAGAATACCGATCTAAAGATTGATGTCATGAACATGATTGAATCTAAAAGAAGAAACATGCAATCATGCTGCTAATGAACTAGTGAGATATTATTGTATTTAGATTACCAACTAGTGAGATATTATTGTATTTAGATTACAAAAGTAAAGTCTAGTGAACTAGTGAGATATTATTGTATCCTTGGTTCAAAGATTGACGCGACATGAACGAAATGGAGTCGAGGAGAAACACACAATCATATCCCCAAACATTCTTGAATATTGTTTTTACGTTTTGTAAGAATTCTTTAAATCCTAAACTTAAGCAGTATTTATTTGGTTTATTCCCAACCTAATTTTATAGGATTTGACACCCTCATAATTGAATCCAGACATATTCCAAAGAAGACATTAATCGATTGACTTGGAATCAAAGTCAACTCCAATAATGTACGTCTGAAAACATTCTAACATTCTCTATCTCACTTCAGAGGTTTGTGTGATAGATCACTAAACACTCCGACGTACAAAGAAAGCGTTCCTCATGTTTGGACGAAACGATCTCACAAGTGAATTCTCCTCATTCGAAAGAGAAGAAGAAGAGGAGGTGAATGATAAGAGGACTGAGAGGGTTTGTCCTTCCCACCATCCTCCCATCAAGAAGCCTAACATCGACAGCAGGACCTCGCAGATCGAAGTACCTGTTCCAAACTCCCATCGCTAATGGCTCAAGCTTCTCTTCGCTATCCACCCACTACCTGCTCGACGAAATGTCTCAGACAACTATATTTGCCTTTCGTGCTCTCAATTTCCTGAAGGGCACTTTCGTTGAGCCTGATCTTGTTTCTTCCGTCCACTGCTTGTCGCTTAAGGCCAATGCGCTCTCCGACCTTGCTGCCCGTACCTCCCTCCTCACTGCATATGCCAGAGCTCAGGATTTGCGCTCCGCCATGGCAATTTTCGATGAGACTGCTGCGCGCGACGTCATATTTTGGAATGCGATTATTAGTGCCTATGTCCTCAATTGTCATTACAAAAGCTCTTTTCTACTTTTCCAAGAAATGGTAGAATCCTTTGGTGAGTTCGATTCGACGACACTGCTGATCATGCTGATGGCTTCCTCTCGCATGCATTACATGAATTATGGAACAACTCTTCATGGCACTATAATAAAGAGAAATTTTCTCATGGATGGTAATCTTTGTAATGCTTTGATCGATATGTATGCTAAGTGTGACAACATGAGTTCTTCAGAGCTTGTCTTCGAGGAGATGGAAGTTAAGGATATCTCTTCATGGAACTCTATGATCAGCGGATGCACATTTAATGGTTTTCCCGAGAGATCGGTGTATTATTTCAGGGAAATGCGACGCTCAAATGTCGACGCAGATGCAGTGACCCTTTCGAGTGCTGTAACGGCATGCTCTTTAGCGGAAGAGTATTGGGGTCACGGGGAATCAGTGCATGCTCTTGTGATCAAAATGGGGTATGAAGCAAACACTTGTTCTTCTTTATCAAATTGCCTTATTTTATTTTATTTCAGATGTGAAAATGTGGAAGCAGCAGATGCAGTGTTTAAGGGACTTGCTAATAAGAATGTAGTTTCATGGAACGCGATGATTGGTGGGTTGTTGGACAATGGAAGATATGATGAATTCCTGAATCATTTTTGGGAGATGCAGTCAAAACACATGATTCAGCCTGATGATACTACACTAATTACCATTATTCCAGCATGTCGTGAGTTGAACCTGCTTCGTGAAGGGAAATCTATTCATGCTTTTGCCATCAAGAAGGAAACAGATCCCTTCGATTCATCTGTAGAAAATGCCTTGCTTGATATGTATTTAGAATGTGGTGATCTGAAATCTTCATTCCTTCTATTCAGGAAGATGACTAATAAGGATATAATTTCATGGAACACCATGATATTTGGATTCTCTCAAAATGATTCATCGAAGGAAGAGGCTCGAGCCTTGTTCTGCGAATTGCTTCAAAGCGGACCGAGATGCAGTGTGGTTACTTTCTTGGCAATTCTTCCTTCTTGCACTGGTGCTGAAGATCTTAGATTTGGGAAGGCACTTCATGTTTGCCTCATCAGGGATGGATTGATAATCAGTATGTCAGCTATGAATGCACTTATGCTAATGTATATTAATTGCGGTGATCTAAGTGCTTCCATCTTACTATTTGAAAGAATTCTACCCGTATCAGATATTGTCTCATGGAATACAATGATAGTTGGCTGTGTGCAGAATGGTTATTACAAGGAGGCACTTGGCATGCTCACTTCTATGTGCTCCTTTCTGCTTCCAAAACCTGACTCCATCACATTTGTCAGTGCTGTATCAGCATGTGGGAACTTACGACTGTTATCTTATGGCCAATGCCTTCATGGCTTAGCTCTGAAGAGTCTGGTAAATTTTGATATCCGTATGAAGAATGCATTGCTGACCATGTATTTTCATTGTAATGATTCCAAGAGCGCAGAGACGCTGTTCAAATTAAATGGTGACAGAAATTTGTGTTCCTGGAATTGCATGATCTCTGGTTTTGCACAGAACAAGGAAGGTGACAAATCTTTGCAGTTGTTTCAGAATATGCAAGGCCTTCGACCAAATGAATTTTCCATAGTCGGAGTTATCTGTGCCTGCACTCAGTTAGTAGATCTCAGCCACGGCAAGGAAGTTAATGGCTATGTGTTCAGGTTTTGCTTACAAAGGAACACATTTATACTGTCAGCGCTTGTCGATATGTACAGCAAGTGTGGAAGACTAGATATCGCCACTCGAATTTTCACAAGTTCTAATGAAAAATCTATCGCCTCTTGGAACTCCATGATTTCAGCATACGGGTTTCATGGACAGGGAAGAAGATCCATCGAGCTTTTCTCGTGGATGTGCGGTTTAGGCGTCAAGGCGACCAAAAGCACCTTCATTGCTCTTTTATCAGCTTGTAGCCACTGTGGACTAGTCGATGAAGGATGGAAGTACTACCACGCTATGTCGGAGAAATTTGCGATCGAACCCACTGCTGAGCACCATGTTTGTATGATCGATATGCTCGGTCGAGCTGGAAGACTTGGAGAGGCTTTCGAATTCTTAAAGAGATTGCCCGTTGAAGCAAAACCAGGAGTGTGGGGTGCTCTGTTAAGCGCCTGCCATGATCATGGCGATCTTGATATCGGTAAAACAGTGGCTGGAAAATTGTTTTGCTTAGAACCTGAAAATACAGGCTATTATGTTACGCTTTCTAACTTATTTGCGTGTTATGAAATGTGGAGTGAAGCACTGAGAACAAGAGGCATGATTCTAGATAAAGGATTGTTGAAGCCCCCGGGCTGCAGTGCTATTGATGTACTCAGCAGTTGAACTCTCAACCTCCTCTGTGCTTTTCATGGATATATTTATCTGATGGGTAATGCGCTAAACAACTGATCGTTTTCTCGGAGAATGTTCTCGTCAGCTTTTAACTGCTTCAATGCAATCTATGTTTGATTTCCTTTATCCAGATTGGCTCCATCCAGAAGACATTTTTGCTGCTAAACTGTTGCCAGTTTAACAAACAAGTTCAGAAGAAGGTAAATGATCTTTCGTACTTCATTTTCCAATCCAATATGGAACGGCATACCGAGAAAGAAAGAGAGAGTGAGAGAGTAAAAAGAAGAAAAAATGTCATAGCTGTACAAGAAAACAAAATCTATTATAATAAAATATATATATTTTTTTTTATTGTTGTAAAGAATAAATGGTGACATCCACTAAGGAAGAAAGATTACCACTCACAATAAATCATTATGCTCATAATAGAACAAAAATTGGACAACATAGATGGCTAAAACATGATAGCTGAGATCAGAGACACAATAACTTTACGTCTGAGACATATGACCATCATTATTACACAAAAGCAACAGAGCAGCAGCACTGAGACAAGACCTTTATTATACCTCTGGTTAGAAGAAAGACTAGAAGCAACGTTTAGAGCATCAAATGTGATGGCGGTGGGTGCTGTCGGTGCCGGTGCTTAGCGAGGGAGAATGGCTTCTCCACGTACGGAATGGTTGGTGAAGGGCTCACTTGCATGAACATGTAGTTACCTGCAAAGAGTTCCCCCAGATAAGGCCTTCCCTCCTTCAACCTCTTGAGCACCTTGGCCACTGACACCCTCACTGCAGCCCCCACTACGGTGGCCTTACTCAGGAACTTCCTCAGCCCGGCCACCCGGACCCTCGGCTTTCGCCACCTCCCACTTCTGTTCAGCCTCAGCCGGCCATGCCGCCTCCTCTTGAACACCACCGCCATCTCTTTGGATCCGCCACTGATTTCATCCTCTTCTGTCTCTGGAGGAAGCTTCTTTAGCCTCTGGTAAGGAGGCTTCTGGCAGCTGCAAGCCATCATGCTCCACTGCCGGGTTGGATGGGGTGAGGTGAGAAGGAGGAGTTCAGCTCCCTGTAGATGAGAAACCTCGGATTCCTTCTCTCTCATAAAGAGGGATTTAAAGGAGTTGGATAGGATGATGTTAAGGCTGTTTAATGCATGGCTGGAGGGAGTAGGGTGGAGAGATGAGGATGTAGGATAGGAAAAGGGGTGATGGAGTTCATCAGGTGGTTGCAGAAGGTAAACATATAATGACTCTGACAATAATCTCTCTTGCATTGGAGGTGGGGGCAGTAAATGTCACCATCAATATCCCCTGTACCAGTCTCATCTCTGCCTCTGTGCTTACTAAGAAACTACTGCTCTGGGAACTTGAACACAAGTTAAAATTTGGTTTTCATTTCTTTAGAATCCAACCTTCAAGAGATCTTTAAGAGTTGGTGGAATAATCTCACCTGTGAGAGGGGTTATTGGCTGTAATCTTCAGTTTCAATGACAGACAACTCCTGTTGTAGAAGATGGACCATTGGGGCCATAGTATTATGATCTCTAGCCTAATATTATGTGATTACACCCAATTAATTCAAAAATGGGCCAACCAATTTAATTGTAGGTTTTATTACTTATAATCATGTCGAATTTTGACCTAAATTATTACCCATAATTAGGACAAAAATCATGCACATAACAGTAACATAATCAAAGGCAACCTTATTCTGAACCATTTGATGATCACAGTTTAATGAAATTATGATTTAATTGCATAAAATTGGTGAATCTGCACTATATCATTATATGATCAATTGGATCTATAATTGTGATTCCTTACTAAATTTTTCTAATTTCAATCTTGAATGTGATTGATTTATCAACCTAAGATCACCTACACCCAAAGTTTGATGGTTTTCTACCCCTTCAAGTGTTTAAGCTGGCTTAGGCATCAAAATATCTAATGTAATAAACAAAGGAGAAATCTCTAATCTGGAAGTGTGTGAAGTTCTTCTAATGGAATTACAAGTTACCCTTCTTCTGCTCTTCTTCTCATCTCTCCTATACCTTTTTCTTCCATCATGCTCATAAGTTATCCTATTGACATGTTATCCTTCTCCTACCCTCTCTTCTTCTTCTTCTTCTTCTTCTTCTCATCTCTCCTATAACTTTTTATCCATCATGCTCAGCTACACAACTTCATGCAAGTATCTATTTGATTTCACAAAGCCTGTGATAAAGCATGCAATTTTTTATGTATGTGTATTAACCACCATACATTATTAAGTCCTATAACACATCTTGGAGGCATTTGAATCAGAAACCAGTAATCAGCTAACTCTGACTCTACATATTGCATCAAGGCTTCCACATTATTGCATGAATATGCAACTATTGATGGATGAAATTAAATTATAAGTTCCTCTTTCCAAGTTTGTCTTGCTCGATCAATACAAAGAAAGCGAATGCAGACAAGGAATGAGATTGACGTACTTGCTCAGAGAATCTCATGTGGGCATCCATTACTGCTTTAATAGAGTATGAGAAGAACTTTTCTTTGCTTTCATGTTTGCAACAGCATTAACCTGAATTCATATGAAACACACATAAGAAAAAATTGGCAAAATATAAATAAATGGGTTAGTATTACTATAAAAAAAGAATGACAATTTACAACCAATACTAGATTAAACAGGCATATTTCGAAAACTCACTTATGAAAAGGTCTGTATATTTCGACATATACCAAGAGCTCATTTTTTAGAGGAAGACCTCATCAACAGTATCAATTAATATGTCCTTTGACTGACAAACTTCTCATAAGCCCAGAACAAACCACATGATATCATCAGAGTTTTATGCACAAGTGAAAAACATGAGAGTGTGAACTTGAAATTAGTATAGAGGTCAAAAAAAAAAAAATTCAAAAGCAGGTAAACCATGGAAGTACACAGAGAAGATATAGTTGTTGCCAATTACCATGCAACTCCAAATAAATTTCCAAATTTTAGAAACCTAAACATTTAAACTAACAAAACTAAACCTAATCTAATCCAATTACCTTTCCACATATAGTAAAAAATGAAAAAAAAGGATTTGATTTGATTAAATCAATCAAAAACATTCTCAAATATGACAATACATTGGCTTAATATAACCTGCTACAAGTGACTGCATTAATGTGTAAGATAACTAAACTCGTCTCGGTGAATATATCTGATGTCAAGCTGATTCCAATTAGTTGGACTTGGGCTCAACTGAAGATGATCAAGTTACACCAGTACAAGTTGTGTTTCTACATTCATCTGATCACCTCGGCTTGCATCAACTATCCATTTTTAATTTGTCCATTTCCCTGATAAATGAAATGCTAGAGCTAAAAAAGTTACCTTTGAAGAATGCAACCAAACAGGTTGTGACTATAGTAGCAAGTTAGTAAAAAGACAGAAGAACAAGTAATTCAAGAATGGCATTACTTCTGACAGCATATTTATTGCTAATAGAAGGACAACTGTTGAAGCCAAACTCCATCCATGTGCTCCTTCCTTCTTAAAAACAGACGACCGACTATTTAAGAAGTTTCTAGTTCACAAAAATCTAGAATCTTATTTCATTCTTTCTCAGTTGCAACCTTTGAATTCTTCTTGTCTATATAGGCAAACAAGGCTTCAAGAAGGGATGTCCTACATCACTGTCTTCTTTAATCTTCACCCTTTTCCCTCTTCTACAAAGGCCATATCACACCGTGATCCTCTTTCTTTTTTTTAATGCTAGAACGTAAAGACTAGTGCAATTGGCAGCTAACACCACAACTGACAACCTTCTACATGGTGTAGGCAGAATAAAGTATGCAGGTGTGCATTTACATGCAAGGATAACTAATATACAGTAGCAATTGTGCATTTAGAACCAGCAAATGATCATAATAAACGAAAACCCTGATTTGAGGAACACAGAGGAGAAAAAGTCCATGTTAAGAACCAAACAAAAGGAAGACGAAACGAGGATCTATTCAGAAAGAAGAGCCTGATTGAGAACCACAATCAAATCAAACCAAAAGAAAAATATCAGATCAGAAAGAAATATTACAAACAAATCAAACAAAATAAGAAGAGAAATAAATCAACCCAGAAAGAGAAAACAAGAGAAGGAAACACCTGAGTGACAATCAAACAACAAAAAACAAGGAGAGATCAAATGCAGGAAACTAAATATTTGTGTCTGACAGGAGCCATGCAAATATTTTCTATATCATTTCAATTTTATTGGATGTTTCCAAGAAAACATTTCGATATCTTATCGACTCCTACGTAGAGCAAGTTAACAAATAGATCGTGAGTGGGAATATTTTCATGGCCGCCACTATTTTTAAACCCTGGTTTAGCCCAGCCTGAGTTGTGACGGGCCTTCGCATGTCTCTTAGGTCTGGCCCAGTGATGTGCCAAGTAAAATTTAATACCTAGAATCTAATATTCCTCACATCTATTATTCTAATATTCTATTCCTCCATCAACAGTAGGAAATGTAGTTCTAGATTCCAACCTGCCCATTTATTTGTTCTTGTGATTGTCCTGGAGAACAGGGAAGCACAATATTTGTCCAATTTCTAAAATTTTCATATAACTCAACTTTAGCTTTGTTCCTTTAGAAAAGATTATTTCTCATATTAATTACCCATAATGTTTTAGCGTTGCTAACACTATACGCTAATGTAAAAGAAGTCATGTGAACTGCACCAAGCTTTTTTTTCTAAACATTCATTCAAACACCTCCACGGTCCACAAAGAATTTCGTATTCTTTAATAGAATCGTATTGGAGGAGTAACAGGATGAGAGTGCATATATGGGACACAAGTCCTCTTGTTAATGATAATGTCAGTTGAAGAACTAATAGATGAACTCCAAGTATATATTTAGACAGATATCTAACACAATAGGCTTTACTACTTCAAACGCTTGGGTTATTTGGTGAATAGCTCCATCTTTTCTCATTAGCTATTTCATCCATTAATTTTGTCCTCTGCAGGACACAAAACTCCATCACTATCAAACACACAAATGAGATTGGCATCTCGAGTATGTGAATTCTTCGAAATTAATACCAATGTGGCTTGTTCCATAGCTATATGAGAATTATTATAAGGGATCATAATGGCATCACCTTTCAAATTTCTACCTGTTTCTCATTTGCTTCACATTGGTGAGAGGATCTTCATAAAGTACTATGAAATACATGAATCGTAGATATGGGGTTGTTCTTGTTGTTGAATGACTCTTAAGGTCAGTGACAAAGAGAAGCAACTCCATGTTTCCAGGGTTTGTTTGCTCAACAATAATTGGGCAAAACAAAGGCAAAGAACAAGCGTGATCCTATTGGTAACTATGAACAATCAGCTGATAGTAAAGGAAATTATTCACGATCGAGGATCATGAATGGATGGCAGCTACCCCAATGTACCCTAGGACTCAACTGGCAAGAAAAATTAACACTTCAAAACATCATGCTCCATTAAGTTTCTTTTTTGAAAATGCACAATTCATATTTTTATAGATCAGTTGCAAAGCCATGACTCGGTCAAAAAGTACCAAAACCAAAAATCTCTCAGACATAAAAAGTAAATCTGAAATATAGAATAAATGAGATCTTAGAATCAGGCTCTGAAGACCAATATGTTTTTCTTGTCAGCTACAAGAGCAGAAAGAACACGAGGACATTTATGCTATTGAGGATAAAGGAAGCAAGAGTAATCTTGCTATTCAAATAAAAATCATTGTCTTTACAATGCATCACGCACTAACGAAAGAACATTTATGAACAGCTTAATTTAGAACCACCTGTATTCATTCAGTCCCATTAGATAAACACAGGAAATAAACAATGACAGCTTCACCTAAAGCAAATGTTGCTTTGTTACATTGCAAGAACAGTTTTCATGGTGAACAAGAAGGTTTAGTAGGCAGGCCACCTATATATGCTTTCACTGCATGTAAAATACACGAAAATATACTTATCCACATGGTCAGTGTCTATAATTAGAGAGAAAACTGATGCAAGCAATGCAGCGTAGCAGGTTCAACATTCTGTACAAAGAAAAGTCCAGACATGATTTTCAATAATTCTGTCACACTGGTACCTACTGCTACTAATCATAATGAACTTCAGAACATTTATATTTAGTTGCCATTTTTCCAAGCAACTCATGTAAAGCAAGTAGTTGGTTTACTGTCACTAATGGAGTTTACACATCATCAACCTTGGTCCATTCCTCTTCTCCAACATTTCCCTTGGTGCAGAACTTACTTCTAGACCCATTCCAGGTTGCTTCTCTAAATGAATTTATTGAAAGTTGTAATTGCAACAGCAGTAGACAATTCTAGTTTTCATCCAAGGCATCATCTCAAGTTCAAGTTGCATACCAGCACGTTATTGTGGTAGAAATCCCAGTCTCTTCATAGTAAGTAAACTACAAGATCAAAACACATTAGCCAAAAATATGCAGCGAGACAAGCAGGAAATTCAACACACTTTAGTATTAGGTTATAACAAATTGAAAGTGAGTACTGCTCAGCTGCTGAAGGGTCGTATGTAGTTAAAATTAAACAATGATGCCCATATGCTGGAAAATCCGAATACCGAAACACCTAATATTAGAATGAAAAAGTGCAAGTGGCCAAGGCAAATAACAAGAATCAATTGATGTGTTTCATGTATTAAATATATATTGGACGCATTCATGATAAATGGAACTGTGTGCTAATATTACTGCCCAGAATTTCATCAGTATATATATATATTATTTTCACTGCTGAATTCTTCACAATGGTGTGTGATTCAAAAGGGGATGCCTAGTTTAGAGTAGAGTTCTATCTTGTCTTGAATATTTATACTCCATGGTTGAGCAAAGAAAGACTGAAAAATGGAGGTGATATCCAGAAGCCAAATAAGTTGGAAGAGTAAAGCGTCAGCCACCACAATCGATAAGCTTCTTCATTCTGTTAGGCAAAAAATGCAACGTAAATGGACAACTAACAGCAAATTTGAGATTCTATCCATGTTCTTAGGGTTTCAGAACTTGAAAATGATCTAAACAAACCAACCAAACAAAAGAACCAAAAGAGATCGAATTAGGAACAAGAAACCTATTAAGAACAACAGAGGGGAAAAACCTAATGAGAACATAAAGGGATGGAAAAGAAAAAGGAGATCGGTTCAGAAAGAAGAACCAGATTGAGAGACACAATCAAATCAAACCAAATAAAAATGAAAACGAAGAAGAGATAGAACCGAAAAGAAGAAACGATAGGGCAAGAGAGAGAATAAATTGGACAAGATCTAGATTTATGCATGAAAAGCCAACTAATTTAAACAGCGAGTTCATGGAATCCATACATATTCTTCGGGTGTGAGAACCTGAAACGTATCAAACAAACCAAACAAGAGAGTTCGAATCAGAAGGATAAACTCGATCGAAAACCACCCTACGCAAACGAGAAAAGGAAAAGGAAACGAAACCCTATCAGAAACAAATTCCTGATTGAAAGCCATAAACAAATCAAACAAAGACAAGGAGAAAGATCCAAGTAATCACAGAGCAAACACATCATTCCTGAAACAAAAACACAGAGAAATGAAAGAACCACGGAGCCCGGAGATCAAATGACAAAAAAATTTGGACCATTTCTCGATTTGTGCGTGTCATCCTTGCGCAGGGGCCATGCTAATCTTCTCTGTATCGTTCCAATTTTATCGGATGTCTCCGAAGAGACAACCCTCCCGCTGATCATTGCCTACATAACGTACATTATCATCGAATGATTAATCGATGTGGGACTATATATTTGAACCCCGCATAAAAATTGGGCCGTACTTCGTCGTGTCAAAGCCCAACTTGAGTTGCTCGCGTTGGAACAGGTCGGCCTGACCCAGTGATCTAGACAAGGACACAATAAATCCCTGCCACGTCCATGAATCATATATATATATATATATGCGCAAAACTCAAAAGCTTGTACAAATGCCGTTGTAATTAATTGTCATCATCAAGCTATTAGCACAACAATATGGAAACTTCAAATAAGATCAATGCCCATAAAGAAATTATTATATATTTCTATAAATTCATAGAGTTTTTCGTTTTTGTGCTTTTAGAGTTTGTCTTTTAATGAAAGTATTAGAGAGACTTTAAGATATTTAAACTTTAATATTTTGAAAATCATTGGTAATCATGGTTGAGTATAGATAACCAGAGTTCAGTTCAACTCACATAAAGGACTGAGAAGGAATTCTAGGAACTGCATCACATAAGTCAAAGCAAAGAATAGATGACGGCCAAATGTCTAACGGTTGCAAAATTAATGAAAGGTGAAATTAGTGGGAGGAGATCAAAGCCTCTGCTTCATGATGAAAATGATCGATTCCACCAAAATTAGCTGACCAATGCAAAGCATAGTTTCCTTCCTGACAAATGTGTGATGCCCTATGATCCACAAACAGATAACAAGTCTTGTCGAATAGAAGCGCAAGTTACGAAAGATGCATCACGGCCTACTTGAGACATGCAAGAACAATGGATGATTCCAGCAACACTTTGAACAGCTTTAACTTCAGAATTTGTTAGACATGTACTGAAATGAATTGACCAACCATCTACAATCTGGGACCCAGATCAAAGGTGCAAGCAGAAAACAAAAATAAATGCAACTTCAATAAAACAGTCATTCGCAATAAATTTTTTTTCTATTCTTCCAAACTCTGATGCACTGCTAAAGCATAGAACAAACTGTGTAATAGCACCCAATAAATTTGGTACAAGAACAAAAGATGTGGAAATGAGCAAACAATCACCATTTGGTCAGAAGTTATAAAGCACGAACACACCGGCCACTCCACTATTTGATGGGCAAACACATCTTTTTAAACAAGTAAATTCACTAGTTTTTCAAACGATTAAGCTGAGAAATACAACACAATATAACAAGGCCATGGATTAACAGAGATCAAAGCTACCCAGAATAACCAAACTTATTTAGTAGCAGAATGCTTACAGCAACTGGGTTCAACTAGAACTAGAATTAGAACTTGAAGAGCGAAAAGGCCACAAGTATGACCATAGACTCCTGCGTGAACGTCCACTGTTTCTCAAACTACTACCTGAACTTTGATTACTCGATCTTGAACTGCTGCAACTGCCAGAACCCTGAGTTGGCATCTCACAACGGCAAACTGGACATGAGTTATGCTGTTCTAACCATGGGATGATGCACTCCGAGTGATAGAAATGCTTACATGGCATCTCTCGTGCCTCGGACCCTATTTCAAACCTCTCTTTACAAACGGGACAGTGTGAGTCTCCATGTAGATGCCTCTGGTTGATTTTTATGGTGGGCATGGCATTAATAGATGACTGTGAGGCAGGTGGTGGTCCGTGCCTGTTATTCTGCATCAGTTGTTCAATCAATTCATCCAACCCTGGACCAACAAAATAATCTGCCGTGCCAGTCCGTCGAACTCCAACACCATGATGCCCATCGAGGAGGACTTCCAATCCATGGTCCTCGAATGCATGAACTGGGATCTGTCCCCTAAAGAGCAACCAAGGTCCTGATCCAAATTCCATGCCAAAACCTGAATTCATGTTGGATCTTCTCATGATCCCGCCGTGAGGTCTTCTTCCCGTCCTCCCCTCCCTCATCATAACAGAGATGGCCTCCATCATATTAATCCATGGTTCATGAACAGCATCGGGATCCATCCCAACAAAGTGGCTCATGGTGTCCTCTATCTCGTCAAGCTCCATCACAAAACCAGAATCACAATTGGGACAGAGCATGTCCCTCTCACGAGGTCGGACTCTTTGCCTGCACTGGTAACACCAGTGCGTGCTCCTGTTGTTTGACATCCTTTGCTCTCTTCTACTTCAACCAATCGCTAGTATCTAAACCAAGATCTGCAAGAAACTCAAGCAATTTCCAAACAAAATCTTCACTTCAATTTGAACAGAATTGTGAATTAAAAATAACCTCATGCATAGCATCAATCAACAGCACACTGAGATTGAGTTAATATATATGCTTTTCTTTCAGTTGTGTGCAAAAAGAAATATGACAAGGAGATTCCTTAATTTCATCCAGAATTACTTGCCTTCATTTACCAAGGAGAAAACTAGTTGCTTTTATCAGAAATCAATGCACTGCATAATCATAATAGAGTTGAAAGCTAGTCACAATTAACACTCTGGAGATTTTATAAATTTGTTAACCCATCATATTCGGCATAATTTACACATCAAAGGAGCTACTATTTCCAATGGAAAAATCCAAAACAGAAGATTAACAAAGCTTCTGAACTCGTGATATATTACATAGAAAAATCAGCTTGAAATCATGGGTAAACGGCATTTTGGCATATTATTTAACCAGCATATTCCAACTTCAATTGCCAACAAAGCAATAAAATCAAATGTAATAATAAAATTAAACCGAGAGAGGAAGACACACTATCGCTAAGCCATCAATCGTCTGGATCAATCCAGCTACTACTCCCAAAATAACCAACAAAGGCTTAAGGGTAACAAAAATCTATCTACCCCAAACGCTACATAATAACAACCCTAGATGATGATTTTCCAACATGAACATACTAACATCTCTAATCATCCAATCTTTGGTTCCTCATCTACTTATTAACAGAAGCGTAGCAGTAATTTTAAAAAAGTGTTATATCACAGAAATATCAGTTTAACGATCATGAGAAAGGGCGTATCATTATACCAGCACATACCAACTTCAATTGCCAACAACAAAAAAAATGAACTATAACATTAAAACTAAACCAAAAGGGGAGGACATACTCTTGCTATATCATTAATTATCAATTGCAATCCAGCTACTGCTCCCAAAATAACCAAAAAATACTAGGGGTAACAAAAAGCCCTCTACTTGCAAAGCTAAATAAAAATTAAAGAAAAGAAACCCTAGATCAAGATTTGGCAACATGAACATGCGAGCAGCTCTAATCATCCGATCATACTTCAGTTCCTTGTCTATTTCCGAACATAAAACTCTCGCACCAAATCAAAGCAGCAAGACAATTAACAAAAGAAAAGACTTGCGGGAAGCCAAGGCGAGCTCTTTTACCTGACAACCGGAACCATACAACAAAATACAGGTAACCAAGGGGAATAAATTAAGATCTATTGTACCTTAAGCCACGGGAAGAGAAGAAAAAAAGAGAAATCCACACAAAAGAGAGATCAGATTGTGAGAACAACGACGATTGACTTGACTCCCATCACTGACGACGTCGAGGAAAGGGAGGGATGGCTTGCTCTCCGCTACCCATTCTTCCCATGGGGGAAGCGAAGCCGATCGTCAATCGGCGAACGGTTAGATATAGACTCAGTCCCCATCCGTCTCGTTCCAGCCGTTCAATGAACAATCAAAGAGATCAGCGCCGTCCGTTCGATGATGGACGAGACCGATCCCTTAGGTTGTTCTCTTTAATTGTCCGACCCAACCAAGTGGGTCGTTGTTTAACTACTGCAGAGAAGGATGGCAGTATCGTCAGTTAATGATCCAAGACTGTTATCAGGACCGTCCATTGTTGTCGATCTGGCTTAATGCCCGTGGATCTATGATGTGATCAATAATTTGAATGCGAACTTTTCTTTGAAGTCGAATCTAAATCTGATTTGGGTATTTATTCTCGGGATCGGATTCATTCTGAATCGAATAAATAATATTTAAATAAATATTATATATCCAGATATTAAGAAAAAAAATCCAAGTGATTGCATTTGGGAATCAATAATATAAAGTATAATACTGATAAATATTGATGTAAATTTAACTTGAATACTTAAATTTATATCGAAATCAAAAATAAATTAGATTAGATGTCAGAGTCGCCCTTCCCATCACATCATTGCTATGGCTTGCCGGTAACTTATGTTGAGCCCCATTGAAAGGAAGTTTTTGGGAAATTAAATCATGTAAATTATTATTTGCATCATAATATTTGGACTACAGCATCAGTTGTATGAGATTTTTTTTAAAAGACAACATGCTAAAAGAAATTTTGTATAAAAAATAATAAAAATTTAAGATTTGATTTTTTTTATAAATATAATATATATTTTTAAGTATTGATAAGCTAAGCATCATGACAGTTCAATTCGAATTGGGACCAAATCGATATATCGGTTCATCGATTTTAAATTGAATTGAGTGGTTTGATTTCGATTCCTATGTTTGAAAAATCAAAATCATCGGTTTTGAGATCGATTATTCCATAATCGAATCGTAAATGATGATTATGATTACAATTCAAACTATGGGTTCTATAAAATTATTATTATTATTATTATTATTATTTAAAAATAATAATTTCATATTTTAAAATTTATTTAAAAAATAAAAAAAATAATTGTGATTGGAACCAAACTATGGGTTCTATAAATTATTCAAGATAGATTATTCAAGAATCGAGATGATTATGATTACAATTCAAACTACGGGTTCTATAAATTTACTTTTCTTATTATTTTTTAAAATAAAATTATAAAATTATATTTTTAAATTTTATTTTAAAAATAAAAAATAATAAAAAAGAGTAGTGATTGGAACCAAAACCATCCAAATTAAACTGCAATCACAACTATTGGTTTCGATTTTAAAATGGACCCTTGTCAATTTAATTCTGATTTCTAGTTTTAAATAATCGAAACTGTCAAAACCATAGTCAGGTAAGATATATGATATCATATGATGAATACTTTGAGTTCTTTAGGGTTATCTTTTAAGACCTTTAAAATGGATTATCCTTTGTGAGAGAACGATAAAGAGAAAAAAGAAATAAATTTTTAAAAATTTATGTGAGAAAGAATACCATGAGATTTGTCTTTGCAAATAACTCAAAAATACTGTTAATTGATATCATATGATAAAAAAATTAATTTTCTCTATGAATATCTATGGAATTATTTTAATTTTACATTAATTTTCTAATATATTTTTGATCTCTACAATTTCTTCTTGTTTCGATTATCCTCTCCCTACCCCAACATGTGTTGCTATTTTTCTCTTTTTAATATTAATCTTATTTACCCACATATGGATTTACTATAAATCCTCTGAGTTTGTGTTAAGTGATACAATAAATAATTAATATATCATTTTTTAACTATTTAAAAAGCTAATGTATAGCGACGGTTGTTCGAAAACGCAATCACAAGCTTAAATTAAGGCAGACGAAAATATCTATTTTGGTTTTTTCATTCAAAAATAAGGAAAAAAAGAATATAATTAGAATTAGGTTAAGCTTGACTCAAGTTCAAACTAACATGATCAAACTAGGTTGAGGTTCACAAACTTGATGTTTGCCTTGATTGACCTACCAAGGTTCAAAATTTTTAGATTTTTCGATTTCTTAACGAGATGTGTTGTGATCCAGTAACTTATTTTGTTACGTCTGAAATTAACATCGTTTGCTTTCTCTTAAGCTTCTTATTATGTTCATCTTACTTCCAACTTGGAACTAAATCAAAGTGTTACAACATGTGGGGATGTTATCTATCCTCTAGTATTGGAGTTTTAATGGTATCAATTCCCATCATGAATTCCTTTATTTAAAAATCAAATACCTTTCTTAAAGGTTAGTAGGTTAAGCTTCTTTTTCATTCTTAATACTAAAATTATGAAATATTTGATTTCTGATATATAAAGATCATCGTAATTTTTTCCAAAAAAGATGTCAGAAGAGGAAGAATGAAAGAAAAAAAAGATAATCCATGCACTTTTTTTAATCTCAATTATTTATTTTGTTTAAAATAATATAATTAGGGTTTGGGTCACTTAAAAGTATCCTTAAATTAACATATTAAATATATAAATTATTTATAAAATATTCATCATGATTCGTATTATCGATACATATAAATCATATCGAATGTATTGAAACATATTGACGTACAGCCCCTATCGATCTACTGTAAGATCGGTACATACGGTGGTATGATATGATGCGATACATATGGCGGTCTTTATTATCTACATTACATGCTGTTAATAAAATGAGAAAAATCGGTTTGAGCATCTGCTTAGGAGATTTCTGAAAGCGACGGCGCTTCTCTTTTTCTTTTGGCTGCATTATTGATGGCTTGCGGGCTCTGCCTGATCACGAACAGCACCTTCTGATCCTGCAACATATATGGATCAGCAGTGGAGAAAGAGGACGCAAGCTACACGGAGACGAAGAATCAGTTAGTAGGAGCTGAAGGCGATCACCTTTGTGCCGTTGTTGTCACAGGGTGGAGCACAGAGTAAGTACTCGTCCATGACGAATCCGGTGCACTTCTTGACTTTGCCGAGGTAAAAGGACAGGTTGCGTTTGTACCCTACGGTGACCTCATCTCCGTTGGCGCAGACGACGTTGACGGGCGTGCCTGTCTTGCTGGTGTTGAGCATCCAGGTTCCGTTTCCGGCCTGGCGTTGCACCCGCAAGCCGGAGCCGGAGGTCCTGAGGGTGGTGAAGAAGTAGGCCCTCTCCCGGCCGTGGAGGAGAGCCTCCGGCTCCTGGGAGTAGACGTCGGCTTCCTCGACGGCGTTGCAGGAGAGAGGCATGTGGTGGATCCGCCCGCAGAGGTAGTGGGCGACAAGCTCTTGGTCGCTGGGTTGGAAGGTGAAGCCCGGGGGAAGCATGGTGGCTCGATGCTGCTCTCTATGAGCTCGGAGAGACGTCCGCAAGAGAGCGAGCGGACTTCGTTACTGTATATGTAGACATCACTAGGGTTTCCGAAGACCGGGAGGATTCCGACCTGATATGGTTTCCTGTTCCGATCATTCCGGATATGGTTTCCTGTTCTGATCACAACCCGTAAGCGAACTAAGTGTTACATGGGTGAGATAAATCAACGGAGATTAAATCCGCCACGTGTAACCTTTTAATCGGGAAGACGTTTCCGCCGTATATTTGTGAGGCGCCTCATTGGTGATCGGATTCCGAAATCGGACAGGAGAAAAGGACGGGAAGCCATGGAGGAGAGGACGGGCAGAGGCCGAGGATTAGGGCTTCGGCCGGCGAGGAAAGCCCTAAATCCTTCCTCTTCCATATGGAAACCCATGAGATCTTGTCCCGCCAGGGATCCTAAACAAATCTCCGCTGAAGCATTCCGGGAAAGGAGTAATCCTCACCTTGATGATGACGACAATCTCCGATCGCCAAATTCCCCCTACTTGGTCGGGACCTGCCCCGATATGTGCCCAGGTGCGGCTCAGTCCAGCTCATCTGTTGCTCGATTTATTGTTGGATTTGAAGCCACCTTTTGTTTCGCCGAGGGTTGAATCGAATAGTTGAAATTTTTTAGCCTGTTGCTATTGTAGCGAAGGAGAGAGCTCAGCGCGAGAGGCTCAGAGATTTGTCAGTGTTTGAGAGATTGAATGGAAATCCTGCAAGAACTTCTCCCCATCTTGCTGTGAAGAAGGTAAAGATTAGAATCTGCTGTATATTTCATTTGCAGTTTTGTAACAAGTGAAAACTACAAACGATTATTAGAAAGTGGTTCGGCCTTCTAACTTTAATATTTTTAGAAATTTTGAACTTGTCTCGACTATCTTCTTTGCAGATCTTAGGAGATTAATTGTGATATAATTATGAAGATGTTGATAGTGAAATTTAGAAATTTTGAAGTAACCTTTTGATAGATATTTTTCACTAAATCTCAACATGTAGTGACTTCTAAGCATTGTTCTCTCTTGTACCATAGTATCTTTGACATCTTTGTGTGTACAGCTTACGCTATAAAATCAGTGTATATAACTATCGGGATCTTCATAATCTATGTAATGAGTCTATTTGCTGTTTCTATTGTTGCCAAGCACAGCAATCTATTTATTCACATGACTCAGTTCAGCATATTAGGCTTTTAGATGAAATTGCAACCTTTTCTTTCTCCTAAATCTGAAAATTTTTTGTAATCTAACTTTTAGTCTCTTGTAGATATCTTTGACCATTTTTGTTATTTTAGTTTTGCAGAACTATCTCCACTGTTGACATACAGGAATCAGATATACGGTCTCCTCCAGTGTTACAAAGAACATTGAAATATCTTATAAACTTGGTCAACTCTGAAGAGCATCCATTTGAAGTTGTTCATGATTTTGTTTTTGATAGAACAAGGTCCATTCGGCAAGATCTCAGTATGCAGAACATTAATGATGACCAAGCAATTTCTATGTATGAGGAAATGGTACAAGTTCATTACAACATGCATGTACTTATAGTTGCAGGGTTAATATTTGAAATCTCTCATGCATTTGCCAATTTCTTCTGTTGTTTCCAAGGGCTTTTGGTGAAGCACTGCTATTAATCTTGAATCTTCAGTTCTGTTGGTCAGTGGTGAAGATACAGAGTATAAATACTATTTATCTGGCTGTTGATTTACAAATTTCGTTCTGGTTTATTTAAACAAACATGTTAACAATATAGGTCCTATCAAAAAATGGACTAAGGTGATTTAAATTAAGTCTAAATAAGCAGATTCTTTTCTGGCTGTTCTCAGAAACCGTTCATTAGTGAACTTCTGCAATGTATGCCGTTAATAGAGAACATGATGCATTGTTATTTCTGTCTCATTTGTTCAAATCAATAACTTTTCCATGTTTCCTTCTTGTACGAAACCAAGATTTACTGTGTTAGGATAATATGACTTATGAAAGTACCAAGAAAAATATTTACATCTGTTTTCAACCTTACTTTTTTATCAGTGTTTCCTTCTTGGAATGCCATCTTTTTTGACTTGGAATTCATGACTTATTCGATGTTTATCTACTATGACTTTTCATGTCATCTTCTTTAAAGTCTTCCATTAAGCATATAAGGAATATGCTGATCATTTGATATCCATAAAATTCTTTCAGGTCAAGTTTCACGTTGTGTCACACAATAGACTTGCCAGGTGTTGGGGGAAGTCTGACTTATCTTCATTGTGCCACCTCAACATTGAGCAACTGATGAAATGCCTCCTTACTCTTTTCAAGTTGTACGATCTTAATATATTATCTAGGTCACTACACACGAATGAAGCTGAGTTTTACTCGTTTTTTGTACTTCTGCATCTAGGGGGTAAGATCCCAAAAATGGTCAGTTTCTGGCTTCTCCATGTATATATCATTTCTTTTTCCACGTCAATGTTGCACTCATCAGAGTACAGGACCACTTCACTGCTGTTCTATTTGTTCAACAGGGTGATTCACTTTCTTTATGGTATCGCCAACTATCTCTTCCAATTCTTCAATCAAAGAAAATGCACTTTGCGAGGGCTTTGATCAGGTAAACTTAGCTTAAAATTAGGTACAAGTCATATTACTTTCTCATTAGATCTTCATTCTTATATTATTGATGCTCCCCTATGTTTCAGTAGCTTGATTGATGTTTTTCCTTTTCTTTTTATTAGAATTTTTACTCTTGTTCTGTTTTCCACTTTCTGATAGGTACTCTCAAATGGGCAACTACAAGCGTTTCTTTTGTAGCCTGGAAGCTGAAGCATCAGACCTGCAGTTGTGTCTTGTGGAACCTTTTCTCAATGAGGTTGTTTTCTTGTAATCCACTGTTTTTATAGTCCTTGCTGTTCTGCCATCTAGAGTTGTGTCTTTATCATTTACTCTCTGTGGTTTGCAATAGACCACTTTAGCATGCACTAAAAAAATTATTGAAGTGCATAAACACTTTCCAGAATATCTCCTTTAATTAAAACATGGGAAAAGATATGTTTTTTGAGAAGTTATTTTCTTATTTTCAGCTTTATGTTTCTTTTCCAGAAGACCATCAAAGTACACACATAGGAAGAAGCAAAAGTATTATATTTCATTGCTCTATATTTCTTTTAGTTGCTACCTAATCTTTCAATTGTTCTCTTTTTATGATAAGGAGGCGAGCATTAGTGGCATGATAAAGTTGTGTTCCATTCCTATCTGGACATCTAGGGTTTAAGTTTCAGAATCTCTCTCCTTGTAAGAGTAAGGTTGCATATCCTCATCGGTGGGAGGCTTATGCCATGATAAAGTTACATAATGACCTCTTTTGGGAAACCATTTCAAGATATTCAAACAAATAATATTTGAATATTTTTTCTTTCTAGAAATGCTGATGAACTATGATTTATTATGCGAACATTGATGACTTGGAATAAAACTTATTGATCTAAATATGCTTATAATTGGTCGATTAGAAATTCATCAAATATGAAAAAGGAAAATTTCAGTTATTTTGCAAGTTACTTAAGTACAAGCCTTCCTCTATATTTCGAGTGCTTTAGCTTAAAAAAAAGAGTTTTATAAGATAGTTGTAAGGCTAGCCATGTTTTATGAAGTAGAATGTTGGACAGTCAAGAAACTTATATACAAAATAGGGTTAAATAGTTGGGATGAGAATGTCGAGATTCTTGAGGGGATGTGTGAAGTTAATAGAAAAGCACGAGGAATGTTTTTCTCTGTGAACAATTAGGTATAAAAAATCAAATGAGGATATAATGAAAGAATAGTCTAAGATGACATACATAGACAAATTGATTAGAACTAGTGGTATGGGAAAATGAGGGCTAATTACAGATTATCTCTTGTACTTAGACCCTATTAGCATCGTGGTCCTTGTACTTAAAAAAATTATATTGGGATTCCTATAATTATGAAAGTGAAACAAATAGTTCCGTTTGTCCTAACGTCGTCAGCTACATTGATGGAAAACACAACACGTGATACCATGTACTGGATCGACACAAAAATGATGGGCAAAAAGGTAATTTTAATATTGTTGGGATGCCCTGCCACCTGGTCCGCCTCTCGCTATGTCACTTGGATGCTCAAGGCGTGGTCATCGTCCTGCCTGGCTCCTGTCGTAGCGAGAGCGACTGCCATCGTGATGCTCAGGGTGTGGTCATTGTCTTGCTTGGCTCATGGTGTGGCAACAGCGTGACCCCTCCTTGCCACCAAGGTCATCCTTGAGCCCCTCCTTGTAGCCATGTAGCCTAGCACCTGCTACGATGTCTCATTCTTGGTCCTCGTGACGCCACCTTCGGCGTCAGCGACACCCACATCGTCCTCCTCCACACACTCGTCGCCTATGGTTGGTTTGACATTGAGACTTGGATCGATGGCCAGGTTGCCTACCTCCTCTCGGCTTCCTTCCGCTTATCCCCTTACGTGACACCGCTCCCATGGCTCACCACCTCGCTGTTGGAGCTTACCGCCTTCGTCCTCTTCTAGGTGGCCCAACTTGTGCTACTATGGAAGGGGATGCATGACGTCAAATTGCTATAGAAGCTAGGATGCCCAACGTTTGCTGACGAAAGGGGGAGAGCATCCTAACGCCGCTTCTGTAGCACTCTCCCTTTTATCAACAAGCATTAGGCATCCCGATGGCAAGGCATCCTGGCCTTCTGTAGTGATTTGATGCCATGCATCCCCTTCCACAGCAACACGAGCTGGGCCACCTAGAAGAGGATGAAGGCGATGAGCTCCAATGGCGAGCCACGAGAGTAGTGTCGTGTAAGGGGGCAAGTAGAGGGAAGTTGGGCGGAGGAATATGGCTTGGCTGCCGATCATGTGGGTGCCGCGGGCACTGAAGGTGGCACTAATGGGATGTCGTAGTGGGTGCTGGGCTACACGACTGTGAGGAGGGGCCCGAGGAGGGTGACCTTGGTGGCGAGGAGGGGCCGCGCTCTTGTCACACTAGGAGCTAGGCGGGACGATGATCACGCCCTGAGTATCTCGGTGGCAGTCGCTCTCACTATGCCAAGACCCAAGCAGGATGACCATGCCTTGAGCATCCCGACGACATAATGAGAGGTGGACCAGGTGGTAGGGCATTTCGACAATATTGAAATTATCTTTTTGCCTATTATTTTCGTACCGATCTAGTACGTGGTGTATTTACCATCAATGTAGCTAACGATGTTAGGGCAAATGAGACTATTTATTTCACTTTTAGAATTATAAGGATCCCAATGTAAATTTTTTAAGAACAGTGACCATGATGCTAATAGGGTCTAAGTACAGGAGGTAATATGTAATTAGCCCGAAAAAGGAAGAGAGAGATTTAAGAAAAACTTTAATTGAAGCAATGATAATACATATCAATGGCTAAATTTAATTAAAGTTATTCTTATATAGAGCTCAATGGCGTAAAAAGATTCATGTAGTGAACCTGGGTAGTTGGGGCATTTCAGCTAGTTGTTCACTTCATGGGAAATTACTTCAAGAGATTCAAGAAAACAGCAATTTTTAAGTTTAATTAGGAATGTCAATGTAAGGTTAGTAATGATAGCTCTGAAGACTTAAGGTAAAACTTCATGACTTAAATATGCCTATGATTGGTTTTTTGTAACTTCAGTTTATTTTTCATTGGCAAGTTTTCTAATTACAGGAGAAGTTACAGTTTGCATACTTCTCTAATACAGATTCGTGCACAAGCAATCTCATATGTCAATTACAGTGGGTACAAGCTTCATCCTTACCCATTGACGCATCTATCTAAAATCCTGATGATCAAGGTACTTCGGTTGTTTTCCCATTGAATGTGATTGTTAAGTATAGCAAAAATAAGAATAATAGAAAATTGGTAAAGTTGGCTATTCAAAATTAATGTGACATCAAACACTACCATTAACCAGGAAAGGCGAAAATGGTAACCATTGTTTCAACTGCAGATCTAATGCTCTGTATTTTGATCATTTAGGAGTCTGAGCTGGAGGAACTGTGCCATGTTTGTGGCCTTGAAACAAGCATAGATGAAGCAGGAATGAAAACATTACCTGTTAAACAAACAAAATTCAGTTTGCCCAAATCAGGATTTCGGAGCTATTGCCTTTCTGCTATTGATGATGTCAAGAGGTATGTCAGTCTTTTGATTAAAATATTTACATGATAAGTACCAACGTTTAGATGCTGCCTTTGCTCCTATGCTGCCGTAACTACACATGTAGCAAGTGTTCTATTTATCCGTTGCTTCTTTGTAAAGGCCAATAATGTGCGATGATGTGCCTCTGCCATTGCGCCAGACGCAATTCTCCTTAACCAAACTGAGATAATTACTCATTGTAATGGTCTATCAATTCCTGGTATTATGTGTAGCGTCGACCCCACCTAAAAGTCTTCTTTTTCCAGTCTTAATTACCTTTTTGCTGTTCGCATGCATAACCAATCATGTTCATATGTTTCCACCAGGAGGAAGGATTTATGATTCAGAAAAAAAGGCTCTGGCAGCTATCAAGAGTTATGGGAATGTTGAACATATATAAAACCATCCTTTCAGCTCTTTCCATTGGATTGAAGATTTGAAGCTTCAGAGAGAACATTTTGGTGTTACTGTACCTAAAGATCAGTGTAATTGCTCCTCACTTTTTAGAGTTTGACTATAGTAAAGTGTAAGATTTCAATAGGGAACCAAAATGTAACAATGAACGGGAAATTTCAAGTGATAAATGATTGTGCTATTAGCAGCATTTATGTTATATAGGCCAAAATTCCAGCTATTCTATTTGCTTCCTCGCTATTTTACATAAAATGATAATATTACATGGATGTCTGTCACTCATCATCTCTCTGAAAGTTCCATACAAATAATAATAAGCAATGAATTAAAAATGAACTCCAACTTTTAATCTTCATCAGGGAGACTGAAAGATTAGTTGACTCAGAAGTTGATCCTCAAGAACACAATTGCCACCTATGGTGGCCTCAGCCAAAGCTTTCCACCCCTCTACATCCAAACCCATCTTCCTTTTTATCATCTCCTCCAAAACAAAGCAAGCCTCCTCCAGCTTCCCACTCTCACACAGCCCCAGTATCAAACACCTAAAGCTCTCGGCGCGAGGGGAATGCTTGCTCGCCAGCATCGCATTCAAGACCCAAACTGCCTTCTCAAACTCCCCAGCCCTGCAGAAGCCATCCACCATCATGCGGTACGTCGCTGCATTTGGCTCGCAGCCTTTGATCTGCATCTCCACCAACACCTTGTACGCTTCCCCGGTTCGCCCTGCGACGCACAAGTAGTTGATCAAGATGCCGTAGATCACCACGTCAGGCTTCAGCTTCCTCCTATTCATCTCCGCTAGCAGCTCCCTTATCCCGTCGAAATCACCTCTCCTCCCGCGATCGCTCATCAGGACGCCGTAGTTCACCAGCGTCGTCTTGCAGCCCTGGTACTCCATGTCGAACATCAACTTCCTCGCCGCGTCATACTTCCCCTCCGAGCACAGCCCTTCCATCAACAAGGCATAGGTGATGGCGTTCGGCTGAATCCCCTTCTTCACCATCTCCTCCTTTAATCTCATGCCGGTTACCGAGTCGCCGTTTCGACACGAGTAGCCGATGAGCACATTGTAACTCACGACCGTAGGCCGAACTCTCCTCGCGAGCATTTCATCGAACAGGAGACGCGCGCTGCCCGATCCTTCGTTCTCGCAGCAGCCATGCAGGAGTATGTTGTACGAGACGGCATTGGGGCGGATGCCAAAGTCTGCGCACCGGCCGAGCAAGGCCCTGGCCTGGTCGAGCCGGCGGTTATCGACGAGGGCGGCGAGCGCGGAGTTGAGGGATTGGAGGGAGGGGGCGGAGGGGCAGTCGAAGGAAGGAAGGTCGAGGAAGAGGGCGAGTGCCCTGTCGGGGAGACCAGCGCGGCCGAGGCGGCGGATTAGGGAGTTGAAAGCGGCTTCCTTGCAGGGGACGCGGTGGGCGCGTAGGAGGGCGAGGAGGGAGTTGAGCTCCGGAAGAAGGCGCGCCTTCGCGAGGCGGTAGAGGAGCGAGGAGCAGACGGGGTAGCTGAGGAGGTCGGGGTCGGAGTCCTGGAGGCGGCGGAGGGCGGCAGCAGGGTCGGCGGTGGCTTTGAGCTCCTCCAGAAGAGGGATTGGCGTTCGATCTCGAGGGGGCTTCCGAGGTCGGCTTCGTTTATCTTTAAACTTCGAGGCCCTGCGCAGCATATTATTATTATTACTAACACAGCACTTTGAAAGAGAGAAGGAATTTGATGGGTATATATATGGCAGTGGAAACCCTTTTCTGTATATGAATGTTTAGTGCTCGATGAAATGCTTCCAATATTGTTTGTTTCCAATAGAACGCTGCAATTTTTGATTACATGGGAAGAGTGAGATTACCGCTTGTCTTTGCAGTGGTCTTGGTGAGAGTTCAATGGCGATTTCTACTGAGTTGTGGCATTCCAAGGTTTCCATGGAGGGAGTACAATGTCTGCTTCGCATGCAAGTATTAAGCTCCCATGGTGCTATAAGTAGCATACGTTTATGGATGGCAACATCTTAACTTTCAATTTAAGACTCTATATGAGACCCAATCTATATATTTATATTATTAATGCTTTCTTCATGTGAACAAACACTATTCCAAGCGACTTCTTGACAGAGATCTGCAATCTACTTATATACTATTACCCTATATGTTACCTGTTAGGTTATTGGAAAACCATGTTGGGGCCCATTGCCTTCGCCTGGTGCATTCGGGAGTGGAGGTACGGTGACCAAGATGTTATCATGTACGCCTTGGGGGACATGAAAGATTTACGCGTGCGATTTTACGCGCGGGGTTGTGGGGGTAAATTGGGGAATCCACATCCACCGACGACTCCCACGTGTCGCGTAGGGCTACATATGTTTTGTTTCACATGAAAAACGTACGAGGCTTTGACAGCCGTGTGATCGTGTGATCTTAATGGCTGAGGAGAGAGAGCCGCTGCCTAGATATCCCTTTCCCCTGTGACATTACCGCCTCAAAACGAAGGGCTTCTCACCGCTTCGGCTTTTGGGATCCTCCATTCCCGCACGCTGCCGTTGAGGTCCATCTCCCTCCCTGTGTTCCTTTTGAGAAAAAGATTCGGGGTTTCGATTGGCTTTTCCTGATCTGAAATCGATCCTTTTACGGCTGATTTTCATCGTATATATGTTCTCATCCGTGATCTGTTGTAATAACTTGTGCTGTTGTATCTTTCCGCCTTAGCATATGGGAGAATAACTCAGATGTCTTGTCTTTATCGAAGATTCGTTTTTCTCATCTCCCTTTTCTTGTTCGTGATGGAATCTGTTGAATGATATTTTTTGGTTGTAGATCATGCGACGGTCACTTGATTGTCTGTCTGTTGAAGTTCACTTACCATGGATGCAACATGCGTTTATGCAAAGATGATTGTAAATCTTATCAGAAAATATTGATCTATTAGCAGAGATTAGGGTTCCGATTTTCTTCTAATAGGTTGTTTTGATTTGTTGATCTAAACGTTTTCTTGAATTAATTATTATGATGTTTGGTTAATTAGGACACCTTGGATATGTTTGTATGTAACTAGGAACTCACAAGCATGTTCGTGCAGTCTGGTGTAAAATTTAGCGAAGGTTTATGACTGGTGGTTCATGTAGTCTAGAAATTAACGCAACTTTCTCAGAGTAATTAATGGATCTTCATTCTTGTGCATGCATAAACTTCACCTGGAAAGATACCTTTTTTCTTTTTGGGAAAGGGTTTTCGTTATATTTGACTTTCCATTTCTAGTTGCCATCTAATCTGGTAGGTTATGATCAGATTTTGGTGGTGCCAGCTGTAACTATTAATGCTCAAATGAAACCAGAACATTTAACTTCAATATATGTATTTAAAAATATCTTTTTGTCTTTTTTTTAATTTGCTTCACTCACTTTTGATATATCATAATCTATGTGCTTCTTTTTGAGGTTTAACTTTATTTCTATGAGTCTTAACTGTATTTTTAGCCGCGAATAAATTATGGATTCTCAAAACATGCCACTATCATTATTTTTATTCATTAGGTTAATAACTAGATTTGGCTAGTTTGTGTTTCTTGTCTTTGGAACAAAACAACATGTGTCATCGGATTGTATGATTGATTGGAAGTGTTGCTAGAAGCAAGGTAGGCAATACCGAATGATACGGCCTGGTACGGGCGGTATGTACCGGTCCAACATATCGGTACGCGGACCTTCCGCTACCGGGCGGAACGAAAAATAATAATAAAATAAAATTATATATATATATATATATATATATATATATATATATATATATATATATATATATATATATATATATATTAGAAAAAGGTGACGTTCGGCGACGTCGTCGAGGCGACGTGACGTCGCCTTTTTCGGATTATATATATATATGATTATATATATATATTTATATATTTAAATAAATGAGGCGACGTTGTGTTGTCTCGGCAACATCGCCCCGCGTGGGGAAGGAAAAGGCGACGTTGTCGAGGTGATGCGACATTGCCTTATATATATATATATATATATATATATATATATATATATATATATATATATATATATATATATATATATATATATATATATATATATATATATATATATATATACGAGGCGACGTCGTTGCCCTGCCGGGAGAAGAGAGAGGCGACATTGTCGTCGAGTTATATATATATATATATCCAACGGTATACCGCTCGGTATACAGTTTCGTACCGTACCGAGCGAACGTCGAAACTCCAGTACGGTACGAAATTGCGGACCTTGGCCAGAAGATTAAAAAAAAATGACGAGTATCTTAACGAAATAGAGTAATATACTTACTTCCTTGGTTTCAGTCAGATACTGTATTATCTATTCATTAACTTTGACAAGATGGTGCGAAGAGCTAAGAGATAGAGGCACAAGGGTTGTAGATTAGGGCTTAAAAATGATGACCCGGACCATCTTTAACATCTTTTGACGAATTAGAATTAACTCAATCTTGTTAATCTACTGGTCCTTCTTAAAATACATCTGACAACCGGTCCTCTTGAGAAAGAACAAACAACACAGGCTAGGTGTTTTGCATCTTGTTCCTTTTAAAGGAATGAAAAATTTAACTACTATAGTTCTGCCTAAATATGTTTTAGAAAATTGAAGAAAAAGGGATTTTTTTTTTTTTTACTAGAACTAGATGGTGAAGTTTGAAACGTGTTAATATGAGGCTTTTTAAGAGTATCTTGGAAAAAGGAAAGGATTTGAAATTTGTAAGGAAATGTTGCTAGTATCATGTGGATTATGATGGCCGGTAACAGTAAGATTAAAGATCAACAGAAGTTCTTGGAGTAAAGGTGTGAATATTTGTCAAGGGAAAGTTGGTGGTGGTGTGAGGAAGTTCCAAAGACATTTACAGCATGTCCTAAAGATTGGTAAAATTATGAAAATGAGTAGAATTTTGGAAGGTTCATTGTCGCTATAAGTGTGACCATATACAAGGTTTACAGTATTTTATGATAACTTTAAGTACTAAAGTTGGGGGAAAGGACATCTGCTGCCCTATTAAAGTTAGGGAAAGCATCAACACTACCTAAAAGCTTAACCTATTATATAATAGGTCAACTTCAGAATATGTGGCCTGATTCCTTTGAGGTGCGGGACTGTTCTTAAACCTATCATAATGCTAATCTCAGACATGAATATCTCAGATCTTTGAACAATCTCCCCCTTCCATGTGTGACTGGATTAGGTTTTCATGTGTGGCTCGATCAGTCCTATTGCGTTTGGTCATCTTCCGCTCACTTGTTGAGTGCCTAGAGTTCTTGAGGGTTTAGAGTCCATCATTATGGCATATCTTGTCTGCATCATCCCTAGTGGCATCGGTATGACCCATTGGCTTCGTCCAGGTTGGCTTCATCCAACTCTTTTAAGATTATTGGATCCTGATTCAGGCATGGTTCATTAGCTTTGTCGATTCTAGCATATGTTTGTATCATATAAACTATTCAACTTATCTTGACATCTTTGGTATATTCAAACCTCTAAACTTGATCTAGGCACGATTCGTCAACCTTGCTAATCTTTACCTAAAGTCAATTTTATTTTTGTTACTTGGATCATTGGACTCTAATGTCGTACTGAGAATTTAGAAGGTAGAGATTTGGATTTTATCAAATGTTTTAAAGAGTACTTGTTAATGATATTGAAATAAGGGTAGATGCATACATTATTTTAATGCATTATTTAATAAACATTCTGTAAGTGTTCTGTTCTTGGAGGTAGGACTAAGCAAGGTTCAGAAAACAGTCCATATTAGTTGCTATGGAGCTTATCAAATGCTGAACAATCCATGGGGGACCAAAACCCAGAAGTTAGCTTGCTGTTTGGTTCCTGCAACAATTTTTATTAATTTCAGCAACTGTCACTTGCAGCTGCCATATTTTTCATTTTCTCTCTCCCCTACACTTCTACTTGTCTGTCATGCTGCTGCGGCTTCACTTCCTCTGCCTTGCTGTGTCGCTCTCATCTCCTTCTCCGGGTTGCTATTTTATTCTATTGGTACTCCTCATCCTCTTCTTCTGCCAGTTCTCCTCCCATGTGTAACTTTGACAATTAAACCAAAAGAATTTAGAAGGACAATAATTTTCTAAATGTAAAAGTTTGAAATATCTTAGTTTTATTATTCAGTGGAAATAAGTGATCAATGAAGATCTTTCTGATTTTTCATGACCAAATCCACTGAGCATGAAATTGGTATTTGAAAATTGAGTAATATCTTTAGTAGTCCTTTCACTTGATTTTACATTTTAGCTTTTATTATCCTTGATAATAACGTACATGCCATAGATATCTTTTGTTGATGTTAATTTAATTTGGTACATAAGTACTTCGAAATGTAATTTTGGAAATCAAGATTTCATATCTAAATTTTTTATTAAGGAAGTTTGAGATAGTAAAATTGGCATACAGATGGTGCATATGTGACAAATGTTACTCTAACAATATGTGGGTGCCATATTTTTCCTGCCCCCAAAGTCATGATTAGGAATCAATTTGGCATGTGGATTTTGAATTGTTGGGAATGCCTTAACCTATGTAATTTATTATCAGTAGGTTAAATGAATTATACCCATTATAATAAGGCCAGAGGGGAGTTTTGTCTTTGGGCTTTTCTCCTTTATTGATGCGTAGCTAGGTCACTTTTGTCCGGAAGATTCATTTTTGCGACCTTTTGTGGTCTAACGGTATCATTATGTGATTTTTGAAATTGTACTTTAGTAATAACCTATGAGGGATAGTCTACATGGGGTATAAGGTGTGTGCATTTTACTAGTGTTTTGTGGCAAAAGGGGGCATTTTACTTTCATTAATCATTTTACTTCTCTCTTTTTTTATCATTGTACTTCTCTTGTGCTACTTTTACAGTTCAAAGCTCTCTCACTTTTAAATTATCATATAATCCTCTTTCACACTATTGATTTTGCTTTTTTTTTTGTCAGATTAAAATATAACTCATTTTACCTGATTTCTGAAGGGAAGCTTATAGTTTTCCCATGCTTGCAGACCAGTTACTTTAGTCTAAAATTGTAGTTAGTTTTTTTTACTTAAGGATTAGATTACTAGTCGATGTTTTTGGACCTGATGTGGATGTTTCTTGTGTTTACTGTAAATCTTGAACATGTTAGAGCTATACATGATTTCTGGAAGGAAAGCTTATAGTTTTCCTGTGCTTGTAGCCCAATTACTTCTAGTCTAAATTTGAAATTATATTTTTACCCATGGTTGCACTAGAAGTCACTGTTCCTCAACCAAATGTGGATGTTTATTGTGCTTGCTGAAATCTTAAATGTTGTTAGAGCTATACATGCTGTTATTTTTGTTCATGAAATTGCGTTTTCAGCATCCCTTCATTAAGCTGTTTCAATCTGTGTGGCATGTATGTATGTATGACATAGGATTCCTTTTGTTCCTCTGATAGTTCATAGTTAGTTCATAGTTGTTGCATACTTTCCATGTAAATTTAATATATATGTACATATATTCATTCTTTTCAGGTAGATCTACCTAAGCTATTTCTTGTGTTAGATTCATTGAAATGGCTGAAACAGATAAGAACATTGAGATCTGGAAGGTCAAGAAATTAATTCGGGCTCTGGAAGCAGCTAGAGGTAATGGCACTAGCATGATCTCTCTAATTATGCCACCTCGTGATCAAGTTTCTCGAGTCACTAAGATGCTAGGTGATGAATATGGAACTGCTTCAAATATCAAAAGTAGAGTCAATCGGCAATCTGTCCTAGGTGCAATCACTTCTGCTCAGCAGAGACTGAAGCTTTACAACAAGGTTCCTCCAAATGGACTAGTTTTATACACAGGAACAATTGTTACCGAGGATGGAAAAGAAAAGAAGGTCACAATAGATTTTGAGCCGTTCAAGCCCATCAATGCATCTCTTTATCTCTGTGATAACAAGTTCCATACAGAGGCATTAAATGAGCTTTTGGAATCTGATGACAAGTTTGGTTTCATAGTAATGGATGGCAATGGCACTCTTTTTGGCACTTTAAGTGGAAATACACGTGAGGTGCTTCACAAGTTCACAGTTGACCTTCCAAAAAAGCATGGGAGAGGAGGACAATCAGCATTGCGATTTGCTCGCCTTCGGATGGAGAAGCGCCATAACTATGTCCGCAAGACTGCTGAGCTTGCAACACAATTTTTTATCAACCCTGCCACAAGTCAGCCTAATGTTGCTGGATTGATTTTGGCTGGATCTGCCGATTTTAAAACAGAGTTGAGCCAATCTGACATGTTTGATCAACGATTACAGGCTAAAATTCTTAATGTGGTTGATGTCTCTTATGGTGGTGAGAATGGTTTTAACCAAGCCATCGAACTATCTGCTGAGATTCTGTCAAATGTCAAGTTCATACAGGAAAAAAAATTGATAGGTAAGTATTTTGAGGAAATAAGTCAAGACACTGGGAAGTATGTTTTTGGTGTGGAAGACACCTTGAAAGCTCTTGAGATGGGTGCTGTTGAGACCTTAATTGTGTGGGAGAATTTGGATATAAACAGATATGTCCTTAAGCATAGTACTAGTGGGGAGACCATCATAAAGCATTTGAGGAAGGATCAAGAAACAGATCAGAATAACTTTCTGGATTCTGCTACCTCTGCAGAGCTGGAGGTGCAGGAGAAAATTTCTTTGCTGGAGTGGTTTGCAAATGAATACAAGCGTTTTGGATGTACCCTTGAATTTGTTACTAATAAATCACAAGAGGGGTCTCAATTTTGCAGAGGCTTTGGTGGCATTGGTGGAATTCTTCGTTATCAGCTTGACTTGAGAGCTTTTGATGAGCTGTCAGATGAGGAATTTGATGAAGATTCTGAATAGCAATCAGCCAACCGTTCACTGGATTCGGTCCAGGGGGAGCCTGTGCTGGCCCCGCCTGTGATCGAACTTGCTCTCGGGGATTTCACGTCTTAAAAACTATTGGAGGGGTTTGTTATATTTTTCTATTTTGCTTAAACATTAGCATTTCCTTAGTTTCCTTCAGATTTTCTTAAAGATTTGTATCTATATCTCAGGAGCTGCTGAACAGATTCAGGTGAACAGTGTGAGACATAGCTGGCTGAAATGAGATAAAATAACTCAGATGATAAAGGTTTCTCAGCAACGGAAGAAAGATGTGGTGAACAGGGAAATTCAGGACAAATTATTTGATGGATAAGACAAGGAGACTGTAGTCAGACTCAAAGCTTGCAGCTGTTTGCTTATGATAAAACTTAATTAATATCTATGAGCTGTTATCAGCAGCAAGACTTTTCTATGTCTCACTTTGTGTCCGACTGGTATGAAACAGCATAATTGAGTGATATGGCACTCTTAACAATATTGTATTGGAGTTTGATCAGTTGAACTCCTTGTTTGGATCGTAAACTGTATCTTCAGGAATGGATTTGTATGTTTGCATTTCAGTAATATGCCAGGTTCGCAGGATCGACAACTGCTCTGAGATGCTCCATGGGCTTGGAATCTATTGATATCTTTGTGTTTCAGGGATACGAGGTTGGAAGGATTTGGCTCCATGAGGCTGCCTGTTTGAGATGGAAGCTTCATGGACGTGGAGCCAGTTGATTACTGTCTTGGAACAAAGAGGTACTGCTGCTTTCTGTTGTCTGCAGTAGCTCAGGCTTTTGCATCCTCCGTTTTCTTATATTGTTATCGATCTTATCGTCATCATCCTGATCTGTTTTGCAGGGTTCAAAATCTGATTTTGGATATGCATGGGCACTTCCAAGTCTGTCGCTTCGTCCGTGTATGAATTGGAGATGATAATGATCTCAAAGCAAGTATATAACATCGGGTAAACTCTTAAACTCACCCTCTCGTAAGTTACAGCAATTGAGTCCCTCTTAGATCCTCTGCACAGCCCAACTTGATGGGGTAATGTCCTCCGTTTCACAAATTTTGCGATCAGTAATCTTATGAGGGTCCTTATTCTTCCCTTCAGATCAGTAATCTTATAAGGGTCCTTGTTCTTCCCTTCAGATCGGAATCACCATGTGTTATGGTGACTTCCGAGCAAATTCAAGAGTAACAAGTTTGTATTCGGTGTATATATATATATATATATATATATATATATATATATATATATAGCCCTTTTAATTTTTAATATTATATATATTCCTAAAAATCTAGATTTTGCATATAGATCTGTTTGAATATTTCAATAGTTCAAATTTGGGGCAAATGATATTTGATCTTAAGAACTTTATGTGGAAGAATAGAGACTCATAAAAGAGAACAGGTTAATTATAGATTATTTTTTTATAATTAATTATATTTAGTATCTTAGTCTTCAGATATTAAAATGTTATATTGGAATCTTATTAAAATTTTTATACAAAATTAAGAAGATAATTTTATAGGATTAAAAATCAAGCAAGAAAGATTTTGTTGAGAATAAATATTTATATGGAGACTCAAAAATAATTTTTAAAAATATAAAATAATTAATTATATGAGCTAATATGTAATTAATCGTGCTTGATAAGCTCATCGACTTCCAACTGGGTGTACAAGAATTAATTCTTCAAGATCATTTCAACCGCATCAATCAACTCGGTACATCAATGAAGTCAGAGATGAGCGAGCCTTGTTTAGCAGTCAGAATCCTAGGGTACTCTCTCAACTACTATCATGTAAATGCCACAAACATCCCTCGTGTTCAAAGAGAACTAAGAAGACCCCCATGAACCACCCCAACGAATGAAAAGGACTCTCCGCCTTCCTCACAACCCGGGAGAAGATCGCAGTTATGGGTTTGATAGAGTCGGCCACATCATAAGCCTTCAATGCCCCCACCAACTTGAAACCCCGAACAGCTGTTCCTGCATCGACAGATCACACCTTTTCGCTTCCTCGCCCACCCTCGTCCCTCCCACCGCATTAAAACCCGCCCAAGTTTGGATCTTGAACGTCCCAGGTAATCGTCAGCTATGTGAGAGCTCGAAGGAGCTCAACCACCGCTTTGCCGTGCCAACTAACAATGCTGGCTCTTTCTCTACCGGGCGTGGGTTTTACTTGATTGGAACTTGGACGAGCTGAGGATACAAAGGGTGAGAGATCTGATTGGTCATCAGTAGCTTTGGAGCCTCCGACACGGAAGTATTTTTTTGCCTTTTCTAAATACTTTTAGGTGGGGTTGATGAGCAGACCCGACGGCAATTACGAAGGCAACTGCCAGTGTTTTGCTCCTTTCGGTGTTTAATTTGGTCAGACAAGGTGGAGTGGGGCGATTGAGGCGTTTTAGTACCGATTTATGCCTGAAAGCTGTGATCTTTGGCTGTTTCCTTGTGGAGAGATCTACAGTTGGTTTGGTCAGAAAGCGTGGTAGAGATCGGCTGTCTAGTATTGTGATTTTCTATGACAAATTTGTGTATTTAAGCTGAATAAGTTTTTGTATTGTCCTCCAGGAGGTAGAAAATTTCTGGGGCCGAGATACTACGTCGAAGAGGTGTCATTTGCTCATTGGAAACCATCTCTCAGCAAATATTATTACTTGCCAAATTAGTAGTTTGAGCGAATTGGAAGTTCTCTGTGTTTGCGGCTCGAAAGAAGATGGTTGGCACTGTCGAAATTAATCGTAGTTCTGTCAACTCGAATGGATCCCGTCACAATTCCAATGGAGCTGAAGAAAGGCTAGATGAGCTCCGCCGTCTCCTTGGCAAGACTGATGGTGATCTGCTTAAGATTGTTGGTGTAGGGGCTGGTGCCTGGGGCAGCGTGTTTGCTGCCCTCTTGCAAGATGCATATGGTCATCTTCGCGATAAGGTTCAGATTAGAATATGGAGACGGCCTGGCAGATCAGTTGACCGTTCCACAGCAGAGCATTTGTTCGAGGTTATCAATTCACGGGAGGATGTTTTGAGGCGTTTGATCAGAAGATGTGCGTACTTGAAGTATGTGGAGGCAAGGCTCGGTGATCGAACACTGTATGCGGATGAGATATTGAGGGATGGATTTTGCTTAAACATGATTGATACCCCACTTTGTCCATTGAAGGTTGTAACGAATTTGCAGGAGGCAGTGTGGGATGCAGATATTGTGGTGAATGGTTTACCTTCTACGGAGACTAGGGAGGTATTTGAGGATATCAGTAGGTATTGGAAGGAGAGGATTACTGTTCCAATTATTATCTCTCTTGCAAAGGGTATAGAAGCGGCTCTAGATCCTGTCCCACGTATAGTAACACCTACTCAGATGATCAAATGTGCAAGTAAGAGTTCCCTTGCTCTTTCTATATGTATAAACAAATGCATAAGTGCTTAGGCTCCTCAGCCTCACAAACATATTGTGTGCTTCCATCATGATACATCTGTTTTTATTTGTGACCTTTGCAATTTCCGTATCTGCAATTCTGCAAGGAGTGGAAGAAAATAATAGAAAAGAAAAAGAAAAGTTCATGTATAACATACACATGAAAACATAGAAAAGCTTGCTATTCTTCCATGACATGCAGAATGAAAAATGAAACATCTTGTACCGTCACTTTAACAGCTATGGTAATGTGTCCTTCAGTCCCTAAATGATAGTGCTAAATGTGTCTCCAGAAAGCAAATAGTGTTAATGCACTTATCTTTGTGAACGCAATTGAGATTTTAACATTCTCTATGTAGAAGCTGAAGTTTAACTAATGTACAGTCAGTTTCTATAAGGTTTTTTTCTGTGGATATTCACATTATTTTATTTTCTGCAAGTCTAGGCATGGGATAGATAGTTTGCAAAGTTGTTCTCTTCTTATAGTTCTGTGATTGAGTGTGCATTGGCAGCTGGAGTTCCAATCGAGAACATTCTCTATCTTGGGGGTCCAAACATTGCTTCAGAGATTTACAACAAGGAATATGCTAATGCTCGAATCTGTGGAGCAGAGAAGTGGAGAAAATCTCTTGCCAAGTTCTTGCGGCAGCCACATTTCATTGTGTGGGATAACAGCGATCTAGTCACTCATGAAGTGATGGGTGGCTTGAAGAATGTTTATGCTATTGGTGCTGGTAAATTTTATTTTATTATCAATAATGCTTTTACACCCATAAAAGGAAAACGTGTTAAACTTCCATCATTATTTGATATGTGTATTAAACTTGTTTGATTGGTTTTCTGTTTTCTTTCAGTTGATTGTCTTCCACTTTCTTAACTTCCTTTTTCTAATTACATCCTGCTATTTGAACTATGATCACTAAAATGTGGCTAATAGATTCTACAGGCAGTGATGAGATATTAATAGACTCAAATTTTGGTACAAGAAACATGCAAATTGTACAATTTGATGTTTATATCATGACTATTCTGCACAAATGTAGTTTCATGTCATAACTGGTCTTATATTTGAAGCTCTGAAAGCAAACCTGCTTGGAAAGCAATGCTTGCACTAGATACAGGAAAAAGGCTACCACTTCAATTACTCTAATGATTCTGCTATGACAACTCAGGCAAATTTCACCCGTATGTATGTTAATAGTACTGCATGGAATTGTGGAATATTAGTTGATGGATACAATTGATCGTAGTCAAGTGACATCTCAAGCTTTTATGGAAATTACTCCATTCTTTTGGTTTTGGTTGTTCAAGTTTGGAGTTCTGAACAGTTTGAGCAGAACATTGTCTGTAAACATTTTTATTCTCTTAAGCAACGATATAAATACTCTAGGATAAAGTTGAAATGTAATAAGTAGGAATTCTATACTAGTGATGATTCAAATATTTCAATGATAAGAGAGACAGGGGTCAAGATCCATCTTAGAAGTGTCATATTAGATGAGGCCATGGTAAACATGTCAGATCTGTAGAGATGTTGTATAAATAAACTATGTTGTCTATTGCATCATGTAGCGGAAGAGTTCAGGAGTTAAAAATCTTGTAACAGAAGACTTAAAGAAACCAGTTTGATTTGTTTATATTTAGCATGGATGGAAATGAGAGAAACCTTAGTTAAGATATCCATGAGGTTCAACAGATGATTGATCATAGAAGTCCGTACATGTTAGGGCCTAGATCAAGCTTCGTTGAGGATTTGGAGAAGCAAGCACCAGGAAAGAGGATATGAGAAGGTAAGAGTTGCATCAACAAAGAAAATAATAGCTGCGGAATCAGAAGTGTCCTACTTCCATTCCAGAAAAGTTGTTGGCATAACTCCTGCAGGGAAGGTATTTGATGCAGTTTACAAAGGGGGAATGTGTGAATTGGGATAGAGTTTGGCATGTATTAAGTCACAATGGTTTCTAGATGGTAAAGAGAAATGCTAGCTGAAAATGCTAATGGAAGGGTTGTCTAATAGGGCCAACTGTGATTAAATTGTCCCTGAAAATTCAGGATTCAATAGGCTTCAGAGCATCCTAAAATCATGATCACTTCACAGGCACAGGTTGGTACAACTGCATACTCCATTTATCTACTATTGTGATTATCTATGCCTGTTTCTATGTGCTTGCATCATTGTGTTGACGAGCCACATGTGCGTACTATTGTTGTCTACAATGTTTTGTTGTGTGCATGCATGCATGCAACCGTGCATGTGCATGTGACACATTCGTGAACATGAAAGTTGTGGATTTACATGGATGCATGAGTGGTGTCTGAGTGTTAAGTGTATCTGAGTATGTTCTACAGGTATTAGTGTGCTTGTGGTGTATGTGAGTTTGCTTGTGTATGCATAGATGTGTGGCTTTTTTTATATGTCCGTACACATTTAGAGTGTGTGTGCGCTTTGACATAACAAACTCAATGCAGAAGACTCTCGCCCACGGTGTCTCAAAATAATCAATATGTATTCTTTTTTCTTAAAGTAAGAGTCTAATTCTGTGACTCATACCCATGTTATCCAAGTCACTAAAGAGCAACTTTACCGTGTTACCAAAGTTTGTCCTCATAAAATTCAAAGCAGGGTCCTTGTGATGAATCATATCAAATGTTTAAAATTGTACTTCATTGCTGCATGACTGTTCTTTTTCCCACAAGTGCACTTCTGGTTAGAAAAAAGAAAAAAAGCTGAAGATTCAAAAGGTGGCTAGAATCAGGAAATGAAATATATTCTTTAAGAAGTTGCTTCTTGTAAGATATACTAGGGACCTAGAGTGTATATATTGTAATATAAGGAATAATCAGAACTCTTCATGTGATTTCTCGATGTAACCTCCTATTATAGTTGCACCAAGATATATGCATTTATTAGGTTTTTCAGTGTGAAAATTTTATCTATCTGAACTGCTGATGATAAATAATGGGTAATTTTCTAAGAAATTGATGTAGAATTAATTTAGTTGAATCGATATGTTGAAAATGGATGTAGCCTCCTATTGATGTATTATCATTTATTTCCTTAGGAATGGTAGCAGCTCTAACAAATGAGAGTGCAACAAGCAAATCAGTATACTTTGCCCACTGCACATCTGAAATGATATTTATTACTCATCTGTTGGCCGAACAACCAGAAAAACTAGCTGGTCCTTTGTTAGCCGATACATATGTGACCTTATTAAAGGGTCGGAATGCATGGTATGGACAAATGCTGGCCAAGGGAGAACTGAGTCCTGACATGGGTGACAGCATAAAAGGAAAAGGAATGATTCAGGTGTGCCTCTTAATTTGCACTTTCACAACTATTCTTTTTGTTTATTTACTGGAACATCTAGATTTCGGTGACCCAACTTTTATATGTTTAAATAATGTTTTTGCATTGCATGATGTTTTCATTTTGTTGGAGCTCTTTGTCAAGTATTATTTATTTCATTCCTTCCTGTTGTAGGGAGTCTCTGCAGTTGGTGCATTTTACGAGCTGCTTAGCCAGTCTAGCTTAAGTGTGTTGCATCCTGAGGAGAAGAAACCTGTTGCTCCAGCTGAGCTGTGTCCCATCCTCAAAACCCTTTATAAAATACTGATTAGAAGGTTCAGCTTCATTTCTTAACATTGTGATTATTCTACTTTTTTTTTTTTTGGAGTTAGCTTACCGAAAAATCATTTTTGCTAGTTTTGTTTTATATATTCTATTGAAGTTGATGTTAATACAATATATAACTATAGTTTTCAGCCTACTATGTCCATGAAACTTAGGTGTATACCTTTTCTAGGTTCTCATTTATTCTCTCATGCAAGCCTAAAATAAATAATCTTAAAATTTGTTGTGTTCAGGGAGTGTCCTTCACAAGCCATTCTTCAAGCGCTACAAGATGAAACTATGAACGATCCTCGTGAAAGGATAGAGATAGCTCAGAGTCAAGCTTTCTACAGGCCATCACTTCTCGGTCAACGTTAACATAGACCGTTGATGGTTACAAAACTAAAATATCAAAAGTGAAGTCTTGCTGGTCATGTTGGAGCTGATACTGAGATTTTATTGCTTTGGTGGCATGCTAAATGTTTGATGAGAAATGAGAGAAGCTAAATGGTTAAAGAATGTAAATTTCTCCATCATGTAATGGGCTGCTTCTGCATAAAATTGAGTAAACTTGCGATGCGAGTGGGGTGTTTAGTTGTACTTTATGAATAATTATAATTCATTTATATCAAGTTGTGTTTAGTCAAAGAATAGAAACTTGTGTTTTATTGTAATTTACGACGGTGGTGTTTTGTTTCCTGAGCTGAAGGTGCCAATGAATATGTTCCAAATTCCTTAGAAACAGGTATCTCAGTATTAAAACTCTTAATTCTGCTTTCATGGGTTCTATCTTGACCTTATCTTATTGTCATAGATACTTCTGAAATTGAGGAGTGTATGAACTTATCTGCTATAAACTTATCCAACTTTTCTTTCTGGTGGTGTGAAACCAAGCACTTCATATCATGCATGGAGTAACTACATGTTAAATGGAAATGCAGTGGAACTGGATGTTCATATGTTGATTTGCTATTGATATGAAATGGGTTTTATTCCCTTTAGTAAATCACATGCATTTTAAAGAATACACCAATAAAAGTTTGCAATGTGCTTAGACTAATAGTTGTTTAGTTTGCTAATCAAAGCCCATAAAGTGAGGTCACTTTATAAAAAATATATATCTTTATGAAAAAAAAGCATGTAATAATCTTTAAATGACAAGGGCATATATGGCATTTCATTGCCTTGGTGGTCGTCCACAATAAATTTCAGATTTTTTAGTATATATATATATATATATATATATATATATATATATATATATATATATATATATATATATATATATATATATATATATATATATATATATATATATATATATATATACTTAATTAGCTCACCGTTAATACGATGAATTTGATGTTCACGGAAGTGCCACGGAGACTTATTTGACTGTTGTAATGCGAACGATTTATCGCGAGATGTGAGGCTGCGATCCCATTAGGATGAGCGAGGTGAGTGCCGCTTGCTGCTGCAACCGGCGTCCCCCTCAATGGCTTCATGTCTCATCACTCTCCTCACGCCCATGGTGCCAACATCCAGCTCACGTCCTTCGCCCGGTCTCAGCAAGCCACATGCCGCTGCTCATGCTACCAATTTCTTCCCTGTCCTCTCCTCCCCCCCTGCTCTTTCCTCTGCCTTCAGAGGCCACCACCATTTTAGGGGTAATGGTACCATGAGGAGGAGGAGGAGATTGGTGGTGAGGGCTGGGCCCCCTAGCACCAACAGCCTTATCCTTGCCTTCGTGCTCCCGCTTTCCCTCCTCTTCGGCACCATCTTCACTGCCGCGCGTGTCGCCGACAGGCTCGACGAGAAGTACCTTGAGGAGGTACGAGTGTGGCCCGGGACGTGTTCGACATATGTCTTCACACACCCCTTCTTACAGTAGCAACAAGCCGTTTGAGTGATTTCCGTTCGCAGTTCTTTTGCTTCTTCGTTAATTTGAATTCGAGTTCCTTGTTTGCTCGTGAAGCTCGCGATGAATAAAGCGATCATGGAGGAAAAGGAAGCAGAGGAGGATGATAGTGACAAGGACGGAAAAGTGGCGGCAGAAGAAGATGGAAGCATTTTGCCGGACGAAGAGGAGGGCGTTGCAGCCGTCCCACGTGTTCGGAACCGCCCCAAGCGAGAAGCACAATTGTAGGCCGCATGTGAACTTGTAAGTTCTTGAAGCATTGGTATTCATCTATGTGTTTGTTCTATGTCACTGATGTGCATAAGGCCTAGAAATTAGCTTTTCTAGTGCAAAAATGTGAACTTGTCATTCAACTCGCTGCATATTATATGTTGAGCCTGGTGTTGCATCCAAATTAGTCTCGTGTCATCTGACATAGAAGTGGAAATTACATGATGTTATACCAAAATGATTGAGATACATTATATAGAACAAACTTGAAAACCATCAACGTGAAATGTTAATTCTCCATAGAACAACAAATGCACATCAGTAGTAGCTACTCAGAGTTCATTAGAGGCTTATGTCCCAGTGAACATTCTGTTCCTTTAATCCTTGTTTTGGCAGTCCTATACAAACCTGTGCTCTAGATCCCAATCATACCTTACATCTCTGAACTTCAGATATGATGCTCCTGAAGATTGAGCAGAATAAAAAGCCTAAGAAGCAAGCAGATTAAACTACTTTTACATTCCAAAATGTATTATGCAGTGCAAGTATTATTTGAAGGTTAGGAAAGATCATAACTCTTTTCTTTCATTTTCCATATAGGGTAGACAGCAGCATAATTGGAAGGAGCTTGGATATGATTATAGCCTATTAGATGATATTTGCTCCAACAATAAGCACCAAAAACATAATTTGCATGACCGAGCTCCTGTAACCTACATGGTGCAAAGATGAAACTCAATTATTCACTTAGCAGTTGGCATTCTCTAACTAGACAACATAAATGGAGGAAGCCGATGTATATTATTTTGTATATTTCTTCAGCGTGCCTAAACAGAAGTATGAGAAACTTATATATAGGAATATTGATATCAATTGGTTTTTGTATGCACCAATCTTAAGATCTCAAAGTTCTTCATATTTATCACATACCCTGCTCAGGTCAAAGTTTGAGTCCCCTGTGCATTATGCTATGACAATAGCCAATCTGCAGGCTAGCAGCTGTTGGCTTTCAGCATTTTGATCATAATAGGCACCAAAACTTTTATATCAAAATCAAATTGAATTATTCTCAAAATCAGTGTTACATTACAAAAATCAAAATCCCAACTTAACATCTTGACATTAATCTATCATTATGATACTTGCATCCTGTACAAGATACCTACTAGTATTGATCAATCAATTTGCTATGACCATTCAATAAAAAGAAAACCAATTGTCTTTTTTTGTGTCACACAGACAATAATGCATATGTTCATTATTAGTGAAATTTTACATTCCTATAGTACTTGTAATCATGAATATATATATATATATATATATATATATATATATATATATATATATATATATATATATATATATATATATATATATATAATATAGGCATGTACATAAATAACTACAAAACATTTAATGGCAGTACAAGAAGCAAGGAAATCCATTAGCAGAAAGTCAAGGTCTTTCTGTCTGGTAACTCAAAACACAAAGGGTATTCATCTTGTTGGATGAAACACCACATCTAGTAAGTCCTAGGAGGGTTTGAAAAAGAAGGATTTAAGTATTTTCAAATAGTCCATTTGTGTTCCTAAAGTTCTTAACCCAAATTCTTAAGCTTCTTAGGTGTCATGGGCATTAATTTAATATAGTCCAAAACATGTGCAGGTTCTCTCATTCTTGAGTGATGTCTAAGAGAAAAAAAATTATCTAGAGTAAGAGAACCTCCATTACCTGTAATTTCTCTTTAATTTGGTCTCCATAAGCTTATTGCTTTGAAAAAAAAAAAAAATAGACATTTAGGGAAGTTCAAAAAGAAACCCCAGGCGATCCTAACCATCAAATCCGTCAACATGATATCACTTACATATTTGCATCCAAGCACTATGTTTATCATTTATAATAGGAACCCCTTTGTGAGTGTGGTTATATAAGATATTTCAAGTTTCCCCTCTTATGTTAGAAAGCTTGAACACTATATTAGAATCTCACATAGGCTATAATGCAATGGATATAGAAGGATCCAAATATACAAGTACCTTGCAAGTACTGATTAAAGAGCAAGAAAATATACTACTGAAGATTAACAAGCATATTGAAGAATCCTAATTTAAGAAGCATATTTGTTTTATTTTTTGTTATGTTTATTAGAAAACTAATCTCATGAATGATATCAATCACCGGAGGCTTGTTTTGTATAACTGGACATGATTTTCTTTCACGATGATAAATTGAGATTTTTCTGCCATTACAAATAGTTAATCTATAAAAACTACCAGTTAATTCATTTGAAATTACGCCGGTATCTATAAACCCTCTTGACATCTACCTAGCTCATGAACAGATTATGCTGAACAAGACCATCCCATTGATAAGCTTATGATAATGAAGCAAAGATTCAGCTCTGCCAACAAAAGCCTCCAATTATTTTCCTCCACAATTCTTCACCTTGTTGAACCCCAAGTCTCGATCGATAGCTTCTGCTTGTATTAGCTAAAACGGCAAGTTGCCTCGGACCACACATCACACACATGGATTCTTAGTTGTTGGATTCCTTTAGTTAAAAATCCAAGTGATTTGAAGCTTGTTATTTAAATGTGATGTCTAATGCTTGCTTGATTCTTTCCTTCATTTGGTTGTTAATCTGTTAGCCACAATGTGTAGAGGTAGAAAAGATGGCACTGACAACCTTCAACCTCACAACCTTATCATTACTTGCTTGTTTTATGCTTCTATTCGTTGGTAGTATTTGCCAATTATTCGGCCTTAATGCTGCTGATGTCTAAGGAATTCCAATGGTTATTGTCTCTCATCCAATATGCGACGATAAGCCTTTGGTTTGGTTTGGTTTGATCGTGCGTGTCATGGGTGATCAGTGTTTGAGTTGTGAAAATATGCCTTTGACTTGCAATATGTTCACAAGACTCGTCTTTTCTTTTTTTCTCTCTCGTCTAAAAACAATGCAGTTGATCTCTTTTAACAAACAAAGAGTAACATAGTCTCGATACCACCTTCCAGTTTCTGGCGTCAAGTGAAGTCCTCATCACTGACCTTTTTTCCACTCTCACACATCCTTGGAGATCATGTTTGAGTTCCTTTAGGCAGAATCTTGTGCAAAAGGGAGGATAAAAAAGCTTATATGAGGGACAGATGAATCTTCAGCACTGATGCTAGAATTAGAGCTTTGGTGTTAAAATTAAATCCAAATAGTAAAATCTTTCTTTTGCTGAAATTAAAGCTTTGCTGATTGAACCAGCTGAAATGTCATAACAATGATTCCCCATTATACAAAAATATTTATCACATTGAATTATCTAGAAGATCCAATTGTTTTAGACCTTTAACGACATGAAGCATGCACACAGCATGGAATTTCACATGTTACATTACTTAAGACAAACAAGAATAAGATTTAACAGTGTGAAAATTAGCATCATCTTCACATTACCATAGAACACCAAGAAAGAACACGACAAAACCTATCATCAAGGAGAAATCCATCAACATATAAAATTAGCTGACAGCATCCTCTTCATCCTCAAAACTCAAATTTAAAGCTTGCAACTTGAAGCCTGCACCTTGTATGACCTCAACTAAATTGGAAGCCACTCCAGTAGCTTGAACCGTCGTCTGTTTTGTTAACTGCAACATGAAAAGCCATTTATAAGAAGTAACAGCATAGGAACCATTTAGATGATACTTAACACTTAGACAAAGCAACAACTTGCTGAGTCATCCCTTTCTTGCCCATACATATCCACAAGTCACACCAGTGTTAGAAATGGGTGTCCTATAATGTATGTCTTCCATTTCTCTTGATACAAGAGAATGAGATCACTAAAAGACTTGTTCTTGCTCTTCCATTAATGACTAATTGCATGTTCACAGTTAAGAAAGATATGGTGGGGATTGATACTCAAAAGAAAATCTCATGAAAACAATACAAGTATCCTATATATGATACTTGGGCTTTGCCTTTCAATGAAGCAAACAACAATGCAAAGTAGCATACTACCAAGCGAAATAAAGGAGATGGGAAGACTGTCCTATGCTTAGCCGACAGGACAGAGATGAAAAGATAAGCAAGACTCGCAGGGGGATAAAAGAAGGAAAACACATATGAACATCTGACAAGAGGAAAATGCAATGGACAGAAACTACTTTTTCCTTAATTGAGGAAATTGAAAAGAAAAATAAAGAATACATTGAAGCTCTGGACAGATCCAGTGAAACTTCAAAAATCGAACAAGTTGGTCAACTTGATGGAACCGCAAATCAACTGCTGAACAACACAAAATATTGTCATCTGAAATCCAGCATATGACAGTATGAAAGATACTTGATATAACCAAAGAACAAATCCTTTCCTAAGAGATTTACAAGTCTATTGTTTCTCCAAAGTTTTGCCAAAGCAGTCAACCTCATCTCCTCATAAGAGCAGCCACTTCAGTTCCTAAAATCTCTTCCTTGGCTAGTGCTACAGCAAATAGAGTCTGCTGCACAGAATAGCCAAAAGAGGGATGAACAAGACCCTAAACTGGCTGAACCTGTCACTTGAATCAGGGTAGGAGTTCAGACTAATCTGTTATGCAGCACTACCAGAAAGAAAGCTATTAAAGCTTAATTACAATATGTACAAATTTTATGTGCATATGTACCTGTTTTCTCTTATTAGCATGTAGAGAAAATAGATATTTCCAACAAAAAGGAGGACAGTGGAGTATACGAATGCAGGATTGCTAAGACATTTGATTGCTTCATGAAAGTTGCAAGGTATAGTGAACCAGAAACTTAGAACTACTTTCTAGCAATATTAACTTAACATGATTAACTCATTGTAATAACCAGCGTTGTGTATGTAGTTCTTGCTAAGTGAACTTCCATTTGTGGGCTTATAAGAAACACTACATTCATCCTGAATTCAACATAAGTTTCTGCCATGGCTCAAAACAAAATCCGAACAAACCCAAATTCCAAATGACTTAATGCATGACTATAAAGAGAACAGTCTCCATAAATACCGAGGATATACCTCAACAGTTGCAATACCCTCAGCCACTCGAACATTCAAATCACTGATTCCTTCCTGTCCCTGGAAAAAAACATCAAATTAGCATAATTCCGATTCAGGGATGATCATATCTTACAGCTATATCACAACAGGAAAGAACTTAGTCAGTACGATCATCTTTAAGATAAACTAACCAACCTCTAAAGCCTTGCTCACACCAGAAATCGCCGACTCATCCATTGTTCCTTCGGCCTTCAAATCCGCACACCGAAACCAAATGAAACACCCGCAAAAAACCGAATTTTTAGGGCACAAACAGAAAAAAGAGATTGAAAAAGGCGGAACCTGGAAGAACATGGTGAGCATGTCCGAGGGCGAGACCGCGACGGCGACCGTGGCATCCTCCTCCGCCGTCGTCGCCGCAGCCGCTACTGCCTCCGCCGTTGGTTCCTCCTCCGAGGCCGCGGCCTCCCCTTCGGCGACGGCCTTGCGGAATCTCCAGGAGGCCGGGAAGGGCTTCGACGGAAGGAGGAAGAGGCTCCGTCGGATGAGAGGAGATGGGAGCGGAGAGAAGGAGAGGGAGAGGAGACGAGGAAGGGGGCGGAAAGAACGGGGAACGACGCCTCGGTGAGGGATAGATGAGTAGAGTGAGGTAGGGAGTGCGGAAATGGTGGCCATTCCTTTCTCCAAGTAGCGACTGCGAAGGCTTCAGTCGAAGGTTGAGACGAGAGATTTAGGATAACGCTGATGGACGAAGAGGAGAGCGAGACGGGTCATAGCGGCGTGAGCCATTATCGACCAATCTCTTGATTCGGCTCAACCGGTCCGGTTCGACTCGGATTCGATCTCGGGCAGTTCTGTTTCGATTGGGTTGAGTCAAGTCGAGCGGAAAATGGACCGTCGGTTTGTGTAACCCGGCTAGGGTTAGCCAGGTTGATTCACCAGGGTTGTTGACGGTCCTTTTTTTATTTTTTTTATCCTCAGAAAAATTGCATATATATATATATATATTGAAATATCAACGGTTTGTTATATTTGTATATAATGTTATGAAATTTAAAAATAGTTAATCTAAATAACATCGTATTTTTATATTCCAAAGTTGCAAGGATCGATATGTAAAATTCCACATGCTTTGGACTCGATTCCATACCCCCACTTGCCGGCGTCGTTCAACGCACCTCTGCTTTTCTTCTCCTTTTCCTCGACAACGCACGCTTTGGGACTCGATTCCATACCCCCGGCTGGCGTCGTTCAACGCACCTCTGCTTTATTCTCCTTTTCCTCGACAACGCACGCTTTGATCGTTCCGAACTCGACCTCCTCGAGTATTCTCATCTTCTTTGCCTCCCCCATTTTCTGAGATCTCTCCTTGATGTGTTGCGTCCCTTTGGATACTTAAGCTTAAGCCACGCGGAAGAGTTTCCTCTGTTAGATCGGTCCAATGGAGGGGAACAGTTGGGGGCTGGCTGAGGGTGAACTTTCCGCTGCCGCTAATGGGAGGTCTGCCGACTGGAGGACCCAACTTCAGCCCGAGGCGCGCCAGATGATTGTAAATAAGATGTAAGTGGATTATATGTTTCTCCTTAAAATTTCCTTCTTTTTGATTTTCTTTTAAAGATTATTAATGATGTGACGGTGGATCATCACCATGGATTATGAATTTGATAGATGAGTTGTCGATGTTGGGTGAGATTAGGCCGTCTCTGTTGCTTGGTTGTGAAATTTTGATGCTTTTGCGAAAACATCATCGTGAAGTGTTTTTTATGATCTTCTGCTTTCAAGGGTGAATTTGTTTTCTTGAAGGAGATATATTTTATTCATATATCAATCTATCGAATCTCAGCTACTTCAGATTCCCCATTTGCTCTTCCAGTTTCTGTTCTTCGGAAATTGAGTGAATTGCACCCCACTTAAATAGTAACATTACACCGGAGATACACAATTTGATTGTTACCTATTGCACTGGAGATGTCGCTGCACCTTAACTGCCCTACCTTGCCATATGAGCCATATATTCTTCCAGCTCCCTCTTTTGGTAGACAGATTCATGGTGTAAAGAACTTATAGAGTTGTTTCTAAAAAACTAACCATTTTGTACTTTTGACCATCCATTTTATCTATATCCGTAGTTCTTGGTTTAGTCGTACCTATTCTGAAATCCTTGTATCTGGAGTTTTTTTCCTCAAGTTCTAAATAGGAATCTTTGTGAATGCTGCTCTCATAAAGGAAAGTAATTTAATTAGGACCATTGGAACCATAATAGATTGCTTGGGAAGTTAATTCATATATAGTGAAATCAAATATAGGCTAAGTTGATCATGCTAAGTGGAACTTTCTTATGTACTATTGCCATGACACAAGAAATTGCCCCTTATAAATTTTATGGATCGGATGTTGACATATAATATATACCTCTTCATTTATTTCTCAACCACAGTGTTAGTTATGTTTAAAACCCCATCAGATACCTTTTCTTAGTTCATAAGAACCCTTTTCCCTCAGTTTTCCATCATGTATATTTATGAAATTGATAGCACTGGCATTGATATTAAATAAAATTGTCTTTAGAAGTCTTGTTTTGTAATTTGAATCTTCGTTCAATCTTCAATGTCTCAAAGTTCAATATGTTCAATCTTGACAAATTCTTTGTTTTTGCGCATAGGTTACATGGTTCTTGTCCTTCTATCACCTATAATCCTATTGTTTCTCAAAATTTCTTCTGTTCAAAACTTTTGTTGTATTATTTCAATGTTTTCCGTTTGTAGACTCGAGACTTTGAAGAGGCACCTACCAAACTCTGGACCTGAGGATTTGAATCAACTTCGGAACATTGGTGCTCGGTTCGAGGAGAGGATATTCACACAAGCTGATAATCAGGTACATTTTATTAGACTGACTTCAAATTCAGTTGTTCTAAATTACTACTCTGTGTCTGATTTTACTAGGATGGCATTACCCTCTAATAGGTGCATGTTCAACTAGGTGTTATGGAGGCATTTGCTTCTTGTCTGATTATAATCAATACTTTCGTATTTTCTTCCCTGTGGTAATGGCTACAAGTAAAAAGAGCATAGTTTTGTAGTACAGAAAGCAATTTATTTTTTGTTTCTTTGTTGGTGTGTGTAATTAAATCACAGATAATTCTGTTTGTTAGAATTTCACCCTTCAGAAAACATATGTTACTTATGAACCGTTGGCTAACTAAACTGCATGTATGTTAATATACTTTGTAGATGCATTGTTATAAGCATTTTGAATGGCAAACTTTGGCCCCTCCTTGTCTTTATCCTTGTATATGTTAACTAAACTGCACTTGTATTTTTTTCCCTTTTTCTTTCCTGTTGTTGTTGCTGTAAAAGTAAGACTTTGAAGAAGCACTCTTCTAACTCTGTCTCTCAGTCGGAGTATTTGAGGAAAATTTCTCTGAAATTGCTCTCAATGGAGAGTAAAACTCAGCATTCTGCATCAATCAACACTTCAGTGTCCAACAACAACAACCAAAATTCTACAGATCCAGGTACTTAAAAGTTGAGTTCTTTTTAGTCACAAATCAGGTATTTTTAATAATTGATATGGCATTTTAGTTGGAATATGGAAGTCATTTTTCCCTTTTCGAGTATATTAATTTTGTTCTTTTTTCTTTTAAAGATGAAGTGTTAATTGCACTTGTATATTGCTGAATCGAACTCTTTATTTCCTTGCTGCTGCTCAAGAATTTCTTCCTGTGTTCTTTACCATCAGCATGATACGGCTAAAACCTGCTGGTTGTCCACTGGAACTGATTGTCCATTATTACTAGTCAAGTTTTTGACAGGGTGTTTTTGCAGTCTGATTTTTCTGCCACCTCTGATCTATCCTTTTTTTCTTTTTTTCTTTTTTTCTCATTTTTCAAATGTATCTCCTTCGATACAATTTCTTTGTTGGATTTCTGAAATGGTGCTTATCGTTTTGACAGGAGCATAATTTTCTTTTCCAATTTATTGCTTGATTTAATTATTTTGTTTTGTATCCAATCTCCAAATTGAATGAACCAAGTTCCATAGTTTCCTTTTTCTGAACTCTAAATTGTGAAACTGTTTTCCATCAGCTTTTGATATGCCTTTAGTGAATAGACTAAGGTAACCTTCTTGATTGTTTTAGGCCTATTTGAATGTTGAATAACTTTGCATTAGAGAATAGCTTGTCACTCTCACTAGCTGGTTTTACACTTATTTTGAATATATAAAGAATGATGTTTTAGTGTTTTTTTCATAAAATCTTTGGTCAAGATTGCTAGTTATGAAAGTTCTTGAGCTGCAATAATATTATGGATGAATTGTTTGATTTAGTTTACCATATAAAACAACAATAAAAAATCATAGAATAATAGTATTATGTTCTGATCTAGTGAAATGTTTAATTGATATTGATGTGGTGGATGTCAGTGATGCTCCAGTTAGCCCGACTTGATTCAAGGCCATGTGCACAATAAATTTGAGGTGGTTTGGATGTCCATCGAGGAGCCAACCTGTACGAAAATCGAGGTCGATGGGGTGCTTGACTAGGTCCCTTCGACGCTCGAGTTAAGGTGGAAACTAGAGTCACAAGAGAATAGTAACTAATATGAGAAATAGTAAAATGGTGGGCTTTATAGTGGGATAGGCTCAGGGAATATTTTGCAGTATGGGCGAACTATTCCCCCTTAAGTCCAATACTATAGCTATGCTTTGATGGTTGCCATCCTAGCTAGGTCCCATCCCTCTCATAAACTGGGCAGCCACATGGCGAGCTGTTATTGGGGAGTGAACTTCGCCTCTAACATTTGTCCCCCTCCCCAATGGTGTGCTTCGAGACCTTCCTATAGGTATCAAAGCATGGCCTAGTATCAACTTAGTACATTGCATCCAGGTCATCATGTGTATGGTGGTTTGGACGTGTCGTGGTTCTGGTGTCCCATGCTAGGAAGGCATCTAAGGCACGTTTTCATGCTCGACTCGAGGGAGGCATCTCGAATGTGTTTTCATGCTTTCGCCCAAGGCGCTTCACTCTTGGGTCGAGGGAAGTGTCTCAGGCGCATTTTTTTGCGTAGCCCGAGGGAGGCATCTCGAGTGCTTTTTCACGCTTGGTCTGAGGGAGGCAAGCTTGCTTTGATGGATAATCAACTTTCCCTCCGGTCAACCTTCGATTGGTGGGAAAATTGCAAGTGTCACATCAGCATAACATCGAGTGGGAACTTCTCGAAGTTGAGGTGATGATTTGATGTGACCTTTAGAATTTTAACCAGTGCTTTGACTATGAAAGGGCCTCCTACTATAGTGGGGCTCACCTTGCATCTAGAGTTCCACCTTGCAATCTTTAAGCCTTCTACCTTTCCTCTCCCTCTCTAAACTTCTAAAGTATTGGATGTCTTCTTCATCAGGTCGAGAAGATTTCTTCTATGTCATTTGTGTCCCAAGGGAGTCGAAAACCTGTCCTTGGATAGCCCAAGGACGAGAGGGGGTGCACTGTCCTCTTCCATCTCAAAAGAGATGATTAGAATTGATCTAAAGGTCAATAGGGATCTTCAGGCTATGAAGGATGCCTACGACCAAGTCTTGGTCATAACTCCCGAGTACTTGAAGCACTTGCACCTCAAGTATTCCATCCCAATCGAGTATCGAATGTAGGTACTGTTAGGATCAAGAGCGACACTAAGAGTGGGGGGGGGGTGGGGGGGGGGGGGTGAATTAGTGCAGCGGTAAAACTATGTCGGTTCAAAACTTGCTCATGTATATCACTGAATCGAACTCATTTTTCCCTTTTCAAGTATATTAATCTTGTTCTTTTTTCTTTTAAAGATGAAGCATTAATTGCTCATGTATATTACTGAATCGAACTCTTTATTTCCTTGCTGCTGCTCAAGAATATCTTCCTGTGTTCTTTACTGCCAGCATGATAGGGCTGAAACCTGCTGGTAGTCTACTGGAACCAATTGTCCATTATGACTAATCAGGTTATTGACAGGGGGTTTTGGCACTCTGATTTTTCTGCCACGTGTCACCCATCCTGTTTTTTTTGCTCATTTTTCAAATGTACTGCCGCGATACAATTTCTTTGTAGGATTTCTGAAAAGGTGCTTATCGTGTTGACTTGGACATATTTTGTTTCCTAATTTATTGCATTTTTCCTCGACCTTCCAAAAATTAAATCTTGATTTGATTATTTAGTTCTGTTTCCAATCTCCGAATTGAATGAACCAAGTTCCATAGTTTCCTTTTTCTGAACTCTAAATTGTGAAGCTGTTTCCCATCAGCTTTTAGTGAATTGAGTAAGGCAAACCTTTTTTTATTGTTTTAGGCCTATTTGGATGTTGGGTCTAGTTTAACTCAATAGTTTTGCATTAGTGAATAGGTTCACTCTCACTAGCTGGTTTTATTCTTATTCTGAATATATAAATAAAGATGTTTTAGTTTTTTTTTTCATAAAATCTTCAGTCAAGCATGCTAGTTATGAAAGTTCTCGAGCTGCTATAATATTATGGATGAATTGTTTGATTTAGTTTGGCGTATAAAACAACAATAGAAAATCATAGAATAATAATATTATGTGTTATGATCTAGTGAGATGTTTGATAGTATAATGTTAAAATAAATTGGAATTTATTGTAAACGACAACAGCATATGTGATTGATTAATTAATTGTTTCTACTAGAACTACAAATTGATGCACTTTATTAAGAACTGTGCATTGTAACATAACATTCTTTCTGGAATGTGAAAGGACAAATAATATTTATGACCTCTTTTCTTCAATAGGGTTCATTAGATTTTAGAATACTTGTCGACTCGATGGTATGCACCAGCAATTTCAATAGGCGCTCGGGCGCTCGCCTAGGCGCTCAGGTGAGGCGAGGCGAGGCCCGAGCGCCTCGCTTCATGTCCAGGCGCACCTAGGCGCTCGCCCGAGCCTAGGCGCCCGGGTTAAACCAGGCGACCGAACTAGTGTTTTACGTTTGGTTCGATCTCCGGTGCTTCAGTTGGTTCGATTGAACCAAATGAAGCACCGATATCAGCTTCCCAACATCCCTCTCGCGACTTCCCCAACCCTAACCCTGCTCGTCGCTGCCACTGCCACTGCCGCCGCTCCCACTGCTCGTTGCTACCGTTGCCACTCCTGCTGCTCGCTGCTACTACTATTGCTGCAGTTGCTCGCTGCTACCGCTGTCACTATCGTCGCTCGCCGCTCCCGCTGTCGCTGCCACTGCTTGCCGCTATCGCTGCCGCTGCCACTATCACCGCTCGTCGCTCCTACTCCCGTTGCTCGCTGCTACCACTGCCACTATCGCCGCTCGCCTCTCCCGCTCCCGCTCCCGCTGCTCGCTGCTACCACTATTGTTAACAATATATTAACAGTATACTAGTAACAATATTTTTTTATTTATTAGATTAATAATATATTATTTTGATTCTAATACTGCTAATTTTTATTGATTTGAAATTATTGTGAATTTTGAGATTTTTTTTGTTAATGTGATATTGTGATTTTGTAAGATTTTTTAAATTTAATATCATATTTTTATTTAAATAATTATATTTATTAATTATATTATATATTTTTATATTTTAGCCCCTAGCTTCGCTTGTGCGAGCGCCTAGCGCCTCGGGCGTTTTTGGACCTTGGCGCCTTTTGGCGCCTAGCGCTTTTTAAATCACTAGTATGCATAAATTATTTCTTCTTAAATAGGCATTCTATCTTGTGGTAGTTTTAATTCTGTTCTTTTAATTTGCTTATACTTTTTAAATTTAGTCTTCAGAAGTAAAACTGGCTTCTCAAGGCCTGTAAATGATTGTCTAATTAAATGAATCACAATGGTGATCCAAAGGGATGTGTCCAACGTTCTTAATTTCGAATAATACCACCTGGTCCGCTAGTAGACTGGTACGCGGACCGGGCGGTACCATCGATTGGAGTTGTTTCGGCTGCATTACCACGTTAAATTGGTCGGTGACGGTCGATTTCGACCATTGTCGCCCGCTACCTAGTGGTAATAGGCAAGGGAGAAGAAAGAAGAGGGAGAAGAAAAGGGAAACCTGGAGATTCGATGCCGCTCTCCCTCGACGATACCGATCTGTCGTTGCCCTTCCTTGCCGGACGTCGTAGATGATGTCGCCTCCTTCTCATCTGAGGCGACGAGGCCTCGGTGTCGTCGACGACTCCTCCTTATCCGTGTGGGGAGAGAAGAAGATTCAGCGACGTCGCAGGGAGAAGAAACCGATTGTTGTCGAGGCGACATTTCTTCTCCCCACACGGGCAGAAACCTCGACGACGTCGCTTTTTTTTCGCATGGGGAGAAGGAAACGTCGGTTTCTTCTCCCCACGTGGGCAGAAACCGAGTGACGTCGCCTCGACGACGTCGTTATATATATATATATATATATATATATATATATATATACTGAATGGTACATTGAAATGTACCGCTCGGTATACTGTACCGTACCGTACCAAGCTGAGCTCAATACTCCGGTATGGAACGAAATTACAATCCTTGGACATGTCTAAACCCTCTTTACTAAGAAGTTAGTAGTTGTATGGGCTTTATTTTATAGCTTGGAGAATATGATTTGAGCAAAAGCAAGTTCTTGGGATAATAAATATCAATGACATGATGGGAGAAAAAGAATATGATTAGAAGTTATATGAGCTTTATTTTTATATCTTGAATTTAGTAGTTGTATGGGCTTTATTTTTTAGCTTGAAGAATATGATTTGAGCAAAAACGAGTTCTTGCTACCATAAATATCAAAGACATGATTTAAGCAAAAGCAAGAATATGATTTGTCTCAGAATATATAAACCTTATCCAGAATTCCACAAGATAGGGGAAAAAGAAAATTATTGACATCTGGCTGGTTGGATATAACTATGGCTTCTAAAGTCCTTTACATGACTGTCTAATTAAATGAATCAAAATGATGATCCAAGGGGACATGTCTAAACCTTCGTTACCCGAGAAGCTAGTTTCTGTATGGGATTTATTAATATAGCCCGAAGAATGAGATTTGACAAAGCAATCTTGTAACAATTCATGGTGTCCTTGCTTTATTCTTAGTTCCTTTACTTTCTTACTATTATAAATATTCAAGACAAGATGCATTTTTGTCTCTATATCTATTACCCTATTCAGAATAGTACTCTAAACTCGTCATCTCCTTTTAAATATACTATTGGACGAATTTGGCAGTAAAGATAAACCGTGTAAGAGGGAAAATACAAAATTCCGGTTATCATGCATTTATCCAGTATTTGTTTGATACATGGAACTCATTCGTCACCACCTTTCTCCAGGATTGTCTCATCAACCAATTCTAGTCATTTAATTTAGCTAGATGCACTTGTTTCTTTGTTCTAGCATTAGGTGTTTCAGTATTTGAATTTTTTGCATTAGGGCCTTTATGGGTAATACTGTTTTAACTTTTAACAAACATACGACCCATCAGCAACCGAGTGTTTTCTGTTTGAATTCGTTAGACCTGGTATTCAAATGTTGTGATTTTTCAGCAAGTCTCCACATAATTAAAGAAACCTGGTTGTCACCTGAAAAGTTATATGCAACCAATGTTTTCTCGGCATAATCATAACCAACTGAGAGCAAAGATTCATAATCCATTAGAATTTTTGTTTCCTTGCATTCTAATTTTGACTTATTTCCATTTATCATCCATGATCTTGTAGTTTTCTAGTGTTGCACTAACTTGTTTTGCACATATTTGTAAGATTGCTAAGACACTAGGATTGCGACTGAGAAGTTAGCTGCTACGAAGCTTTTAACTTGAGGTGGAGCCTTGGATCGAGAAGCAATTGGCAACGGGACATAAGAGTAATCAGTTCATGTTTCTGGTGTAAACTCAATAAATGTTAGTAAATCGACTACTTATTTACACCTTTTTAAAGTTGTTTGGAAATTGCAATTGAATATAAACGTAGTGAAGAACAACATTAGAGTGATATGCTACATTATTGTGATAACTAAAAGTGGACAGACTTGTCAAATAGTCCATTCTGTCTTCCTCGTGTGATTAGTTTCAGTATTATCTTCTTGTGACAGAGTTGCCAAAATTTCTATCTGGAATTTTTTTGACGGGATTCTGATATTGCTCTGCATCAAAATTTGCTCTCTAATTATAAATGCTGACCATGTTGGCCAGTATTTTTTCATGTATTTATAAGAATATTTGCTTGTGGGATAAGATGGTGTTGTTTCCGTGCTGCTCTCTAGTGCTGGAGCCACAATCAGTAGGATACCAACCAAAAATATTTGTATACACTTAAAAGAGCTTAAATCCAGACCTATATTCTTATATAGATTAATTTTAGTTAAGATTTTAATATGTAAAAAATAATATATACTAATTACCAAACTTAATTATTTCTTCTCATAGATTAAAAAACACTATACTCTTTTTCTTATTTTATTTTATTTGTCATGATTGACTTTTTATTTTTTTGGTCTTTTTTATTTGCTTCCATTTAAAACTTTAATGTTTTTTTATTCCCTTTTATCTTAATTTATCATTAGTTTATATTTATTTTCTTATATTTGAATTTTTTTATCTTAATTTATCCAACGTATGATGTTCAACATGTTACATCTTTTATCATTTTTATTCCTTTTGAATAGCATAGATAATTTATAAAAAAAGGATATTTCACACTACTTTTCGATTTCTTGTCAACTATACAATGATTTGATCTTAGTGTCTGCACCATTTACAATTCTTTTTTTGGGGGGAGAAAGTAAGATTTATAAGTTACAAAAATTCAAAAAATAATTCCAATCGGTTGAAAGATGTATTAAATTGTTTCCAAGATAAAATAATTTTAAAAAACATCAATTATAACATTAATGACAACAAAGGAATGTAAATTTAACTTATTATTGCATATAATAAATGTTTTTATTTAATAATTTTTGATACATATTATTGTTTTTATATTTATGATGATTGTAATAGTATGATTTCTGAAAAAATCATTCATTTGGATTTTTTTCGAAAGGTGTCTCGTATTTTTTATTTTTTATATTTAGTATTTTTTTTCCTTTGATGCCCTAAATGCTCTTCATTGTCACTCACTAGCTCTACACGAAAGCTTATGATCCATCGTCTCCGCATGATCATCTTTTACATGCTCTCTTAATATAATCACCTTCGTGTTGTCTTATTTCTTCTTTTCTTGATATGTTCAATCACATAAAGATGATAGGGTCTCATGATGAGACTTCACTATTATGATAGAGATAAGGAACATTTAGGATATTAGGTGAAAATAAAAATTAAAAATTGGGATATCTTTCCATATAGCTAAAAGGGAGATCTTTTTAGGGAAATCATCTATTGTAATAATATTTAAAATTATTATCTATAAATATTTAAATATCTAACTCTATGTAAAATATTTTTTTAAATTAACTTTTAAAAAATATATTTAAATATATATAAATAAATTTTAGTAAATATATCTCAACACCTTCTCATATCACTAGTGTTAATTATTATATCTTTTTAAAAGACATCATTTATATGTCCCGGTAGCACTCATCCATTGAGAAAATGACACTTCAACCCCTATGAATGGGATCTTAAAGATACACTAATATAAATTCTTTTATATCTGAAAGTAAAAATATCAGCTAATTTAATTAGTAAAAATTCTGACAATTTATCATAGGATCTTAACTCGAATTTTATATTTATTATTTATTCTTTGAAAAATCATCTATATCTATCATCAAACTACATGGGTAATTCTCAAACTTATAGGTGATTGATTGTTGAGTATTATTTTGGAGGACAGACCCATTGCGAAGTGGCGACCATCTTTTCTTTTAAAAGGGCAATTTAAGAAGCAGGCGGCCTCAAAGGGTGCTGAGCGCAGATTCGCTGGGTATATATTTGAAACTAGTGTGCCATTATTTTAGCGGCGGTTGGAACCTGTCGATGGGGTCAGTCATGAAACATGGAAAGTGGCCGCAACCAAACACCTTGAGTGCATGTCGCATAAATAATTTGCACATTCGTCAGCATCGGACTGTTGGTATTGGTGGGAGGGCGTAGTTTTCTTCTCGGCTGCTGTGTTCGATGTTTGAAGGGAATCCCCCACCGCACGCTTCCTCCCTTCCCCCAAAGCTTTCTTTCAACGCCCCCCTCTCTCTCGGCTCTTCGCACGTTTCTCGCTCGGCCTCCGCAACCCACTTTTTCGTTGTTGCCGGATCGATTTCCCCGCGGATTCCCATCTCCTTTGATTTCCCCGTCTCTGAGATCTCAATTTGAGGGGTGCGTGCTTTAGATCCTTCCGATGGAGGGGAATAGTTGGAGGCCGGCTCAGGGGGAGAGCGCCGCCGCCTCGGATGGGGGATCCGGCGACTGGAGGACCCAACTCCAGCCGGAGGCGCGGCACAGGATTGTAAATAAGATGTAAGTGGACTATTTCCTCTTCCTCAAAGTTTTCTTGGTTTTCCTGATGTGAAGGCGTCTATCATCGCTCGATTTTGGTCGATATTTTTGAATTTATAGCAGAGTTTTCCTTCTGTGGTTTGGATGTGAAAAATCTAAAGCACTTGAGAAAAAAATATTATTGTTGTTGTTATTATCTTGTTAGGGTTTTTGTTCGTGTAATTTGTACTACGGTCTTTTTCTTTCGATAATGAACTCGTCGTTTCCTTGAGAAACGAGTAAAATTTTCTTTTAGTCACCTCTCTATCCACTTCAACTTCGTTTCAAATTTTGATATTCATTAATCGATCACATCGTACCACCTATGCAAATACGCGTGCTTATGACATGTCCAAAGGGTTGATCTCTTAGGGTTCTGGTCTCGATTTCATTTGTTGGACCATAAGCTGTGACTTAGGAATGCTCAAAAAATTGGTTTTGTATCCGACATGGAAATTTTACATGATATCATATTAGTAAACTGCCGGTGGATTGTATGATTGGAACTAAGAGGGAGCTGTGCGGAAAAATTCAAAATGGGATCTTTCTTATTGCATGTAGTAAGCAGAGGTCGTTGAGTCATTGTGGGGGGAGAAAGTTTGATCTCTGATATCATAGGATTTTCAAATGGGATACAGTTAAGATTCCTATATATCTGTTCACTGTCTATGTGGCCGATACAGATTTCCATAGATGCTCATGCTTTCATTGGGGAATGGGTGAATTGGGTAAATATTTTTGGGAGAGAATTGAAAGATAACATAAGGCATAGCTCCAAATCAACAAGTACTTTACAATGTGAAGGATCTATTCATCTCTAGAGAATGAGAAATAGCAAATTTGGGAAACAGGTACCACTCAGGTTTTTTGTCCAGCCAATTAACTATCCGTCCATAGATCTATAATAAAAGAAAATATCATTTTTGGAAGCATACTGTTTTAGGTAGCATTTATGGTGTGATGATTGGCCCCCTTGAAATTTGCCACTTTATCATTTGCTTAATAGATCTTGTCAGATGCATCAAATGACTTATGAAAAACTATCTTGTTGAAATAAGCAAGGAAGTTGATGATGCTCATTGTTGTTGGCCTCGACATCATTGTGACACCATAAAGGTCAGACCTCTTTGTTTTTTGAATAATTTAATCCAGTCTCTAAGCTCTTAGAAATCCTCATCTAGATGTGTCACGTATCTCTCTTGGGTTGGGAGGACAACATGGTTCGGTATCATGGACCTTTGGTTGTATGTGCTAGGATCTTATGAAAGTTGAACTACGTTCTAATTGCTTTTCTAAATGGAAGAGATCCAAGCTAAGAATGGAAGAATAAACATAAGCCCCAACCTAATTGCATGAAAGTATCTTACTGATTAGGTTCAGATTTATCTTAATTTGGAAAGAAATCAGACCAGATCTTGAGATTTCAATCTTCCTATGTTGCAAATCCACCTCCCTTAATGATCTTAAATGAAGTTATGAGAGATTTAGCTTTTGGGGGGTGGGCTGGTTGGGGTGGGTGGGTGATTTTAAAGTGCCCAAAGAGACCCCCCCAATGGGTTTCGTTGGGGCACATCATATCTGGGTGGGTTTATCGCCTGGTAATGGATCTGTATTTAGTGGTAAGTCCTGTAGAAGGGGGTTATGGTGGTAACCCCTTCAACTGGTCTTGAATCTGTCGGTAAAGAGTGGTATGAGTCTTGGCTACCAGTTGGACTGGTAAATACCACCCGTACCATAACGGTGTGGGCGGTAAGAGTTACTTAATGCAGCCATATAACAAAGAATTCAATCAAAATCGAATTTGCCTAGGATGATATGGATATGGATCAGATGTATCGTATGAGAATCTGGTAATACCACAAAAACACAAACTATGCCTAATTGTCCAACAGACGGTGAACATGAGTTATCTTGAAGCTAAATTTTGAAGTTTGTATCTGTTAATTAGATTTGCACTTGATGGATGCACTATACCAGAGATGTCTGCAATTTGACTATCCTGCTCTTTCTATATGAGAGACATCTTCAAGCTTTCCTTTTTGGTAAATAAATTCAAAGTGTAAACAATGTACATAGTTGTTTCCTGTAAACTTATCTTTATATTTTTTGTATCTTTAGCTCTATGTTGAACGTTACTAATGGCTTCATCATTCTTTCCCCATATCTTTAGCTCTATATTTCGTGATACTACAGAAATTTTTTTTTTCTGTAGTTACTAACTTCTAACTTGGAACTTAGGCTGACTCTGCTTTTACCAAAATAAAATAAATTAGCAAAATAATATACATTGTTGGAACCTCATTGGAACATGCTTGGGAAGTCTTGTAAAAAAAGGAACATAATTGTTTAAACCTTTTGTTTGGCACTGAAAAGTGATCCATCATGCATTTTGTGGATCGGATACTGATATATAATGTATAGTCATGGCTATACTGACATATAATGCATACTCATGGCTTTTTGTTAGTCATTAGTCACTATGCTAGTTACACTGTAGTCCCTATTATATACCTTTTCTTGGTTGTTATAATCGATAATTCTTTTGCTCTCGGTTTTCCATCACATGCCATTTTTAGTTAGTGTTGGCCAAGGAATGCCATATCGTGTACCAGACCCATATGGGTTGTTGGTCGGACTGGTATGTACCGGTCAATACTGGCTTATCATGTGGTACCGACACATGGTGCATTGGTATCGATCAGTGTTTCGAAGACGAAGAAGAAGGGGAAGAGGAAGCAACAGTAGAAGAGGAAGAAGAGGATGCGCTGGAGGAAAGAGGAGGAAGGATGAAGGGGTGGTCGTGGAGGAAGAGGAGGAGAAGAGGGGGGTGCGTACTAAGGACTGGTGACAGTGAACAACAATGACTGCATTGGTTCCATGGGGCTCACGAGAAGAGGGCTCACACTTGTGAGCCCTAATTGGTGTTTTTGTTTTCTTTGTTTTTGTATGGATTTGTACTGGACTAGTACAAAGTGGAAGGTATGTACTGGTACTGGCATTGATTTAAAAGAAAAAGTCTGAAGAAGTCTTGTTTCATATTTTTACTCTTTTTTCCACTCGCTTTCTCAGAGTTTCATACACTATATGTTCACACTATAGCATGTGCAATTTTGGAAAAAATTCCATAGATCAGTCAGTGGTTGTCATTCATTTGTCTTTCTCCTGGTTCTCAAAATTTATTCTGTTCATAATTTTCACTTTGAAAGAGTTCAATGTTCTCTATATGTAGAATGGAAACTTTGAAGAGGCACCTGCCTATCTCTGTGCCCGAGGGCTTAAATGAACTTCAGAAAATTGCTATTCGGTTTGAGGAGAAGATATATACTGCAGCTTCTAATCAGGTAAATTAACCAATCTGTCTTTAATCTTGGTCATTGCTTTTCCCTTGTTAGGTGCGTTCTCAACCAATGTTTGAAATGGTGGTTGGACCTGTACGTATAGAGTGGTGTTTATTGGTCTAACAAAGGTGCAATACTAGTTGGCATTTAAATTTTTAATTTTTTTATGCTACCGGGTTGAACAGTTAAGCATATTGCCCAGTGTAGTAGTACTATGCTAGTCTGACCTTTTGCTAAAAACAGTAACCAGACTGGTTTTTGAAACCTTGTGTGCTTGTTGCTTGTTTTGGTGGTATTTACATTTTGGTTTGATGACAACGTTTTGATAGTATTTACCTTTTTCGTCTATTGATAATATTTTTAGGAATAGTCTTCTTACATACTGGAAAAATGAAGAAGCACAAAAAATAGCCTTTTGTAGTGCTCTCTTGCTGCACCATAGTCTTCTTACATACTGGAAAATGAAGAAGCACAAAAAATAGCTTTTTGTAGTGCTCTCTTGCTGCACCATAGTAGCTCTTTGTTGCATTCAAGTACCATAATTTGTTGTTTGTTATAATTTCATCCTTAAGAAAACATGATGCTTACTGTCTATAAGCTGGATAAATAACAGTACGTGTTAATCGGCTGTGGATGAGATTACTCGGCATTTTGCATGACTAATTTGGATTTGTACCATATATAGTCTTTCAGAATCCAATGGAAAAAATCTATTTGTTTATTCTTGCTTATTGGTATGAACTGTAAGCTCTGTATGAAATATTTTTTCTTTCTAATTTTTCAGTCTGATTATTGGAGGAAAATTTCTCTAAAAATGCTTTCAATGGAGAATAAGTCTCAGCATTCTGCTTCAATTACCCTTCAATATCCAACAGCGCAGTTCTCAACCAAATTCTGCAGACCCAGGTAGGTACCTTGAAAAGCTTTCTTTTCTGTACAAATTAGACATTCTGAATTATGGATAAGATATGTGCTATTATTTGATAATTTGTCATGGTTTTGACTGGATTATACTTTATAAAACCTGGAACTTGAGTTGTTTACATTGAACTTCTTTTACATTGTTCTAAATTGCTGGAGAGGTGGACCTTATTATTTTTTATTTTGTCCTGTGTACTTCTGTGTGGTTCTCGAGTGTTTAAATGACATTTGCCAGACTTTGAAGTTATTGAAGATTTTATACACCATCCTGTGCCCATCTTTTGTCTTGTTGTCATCTTGGTGTTTGATCTTTCATGTATCTTGATTTTCATCTCTTTGTAAGTTCTTCAGTGTTCATACTTTGACAAGAGCTGTGCTATTATTTGATAATTTGTCATGGTTTTGACTGGATTATACTTTATAAAACCTGGAACTTGAGTTGTTTACATTGAACTTCTTTTACATTGTTCTAAATTGCTGGAGAGGTGGACCTTATTATTTTTTATTTTGTCCTGTGTACTTCTGTGTGGTTCTCGAGTGTTTAAATGACATTTGCCAGACTTTGAAGTTATTGAAGATTTTATACACCATCCTGTGCCCATCTTTTGTCTTGTTGTCATCTTGGTGTTTGATCTTTCATGTATCTTGATTTTCATCTCTTTGTAAGTTCTTCAGTGTTCATACTTTGACAAGAGCTGTGCTATTATTTGATAATTTGTCATGGTTTTGACTGGATTATACTTTATAAAACCTGGAACTTGAGTTGTTTACATTGAACTTCTTTTACATTGTTCTAAATTGCTGGAGAGGTGGACCTTATTATTTTTTATTTTGTCCTGTGTACTTCTGTGTGGTTCTCGAGTGTTTAAATGACATTTGCCAGACTTTGAAGTTATTGAAGATTTTATACACCATCCTGTGCCCATCTTTTGTCTTGTTGTCATCTTGGTGTTTGATCTTTCATGTATCTTGATTTTCATCTCTTTGTAAGTTCTTCAGTGTTCATACTTTGACAAGAGCTGTGCTATTATTTGATAATTTGTCATGGTTTTGACTGGATTATACTTTATAAAACCTGGAACTTGAGTTGTTTACATTGAACTTCTTTTACATTGTTCTAAATTGCTGGAGAGGTGGACCTTATTATTTTTTATTTTGTCCTGTGTACTTCTGTGTGGTTCTCGAGTGTTTAAATGACATTTGCCAGACTTTGAAGTTATTGAAGATTTTATACACCATCCTGTGCCCATCTTTTGTCTTGTTGTCATCTTGGTGTTTGATCTTTCATGTATCTTGATTTTCATCTCTTTGTAAGTTCTTCAGTGTTCATACTTTGACAAGAGCTGTGCTATTATTTGATAATTTGTCATGGTTTTGACTGGATTATACTTTATAAAACCTGGAACTTGAGTTGTTTACATTGAACTTCTTTTACATTGTTCTAAATTGCTGGAGAGGTGGACCTTATTATTTTTTATTTTGTCCTGTGTACTTCTGTGTGGTTCTCGAGTGTTTAAATGACATTTGCCAGACTTTGAAGTTATTGAAGATTTTATACACCATCCTGTGCCCATCTTTTGTCTTGTTGTCATCTTGGTGTTTGATCTTTCATGTATCTTGATTTTCATCTCTTTGTAAGTTCTTCAGTGTTCATACTTTGACAAGAGCTGTGCTATTATTTGATAATTTGTCATGGTTTTGACTGGATTATACTTTATAAAACCTGGAACTTGAGTTGTTTACATTGAACTTCTTTTACATTGTTCTAAATTGCTGGAGAGGTGGACCTTATTATTTTTTATTTTGTCCTGTGTACTTCTGTGTGGTTCTCGAGTGTTTAAATGACATTTGCCAGACTTTGAAGTTATTGAAGATTTTATACACCATCCTGTGCCCATCTTTTGTCTTGTTGTCATCTTGGTGTTTGATCTTTCATGTATCTTGATTTTCATCTCTTTGTAAGTTCTTCAGTGTTCATACTTTGACAAGAGCTGTGCTATTATTTGATAATTTGTCATGGTTTTGACTGGATTATACTTTATAAAACCTGGAACTTGAGTTGTTTACATTGAACTTCTTTTACATTGTTCTAAATTGCTGGAGAGGTGGACCTTATTATTTTTTATTTTGTCCTGTGTACTTCTGTGTGGTTCTCGAGTGTTTAAATGACATTTGCCAGACTTTGAAGTTATTGAAGATTTTATACACCATCCTGTGCCCATCTTTTGTCTTGTTGTCATCTTGGTGTTTGATCTTTCATGTATCTTGATTTTCATCTCTTTGTAAGTTCTTCAGTGTTCATACTTTGACAAGAGCTGTGCTATTATTTGATAATTTGTCATGGTTTTGACTGGATTATACTTTATAAAACCTGGAACTTGAGTTGTTTACATTGAACTTCTTTTACATTGTTCTAAATTGCTGGAGAGGTGGACCTTATTATTTTTTATTTTGTCCTGTGTACTTCTGTGTGGTTCTCGAGTGTTTAAATGACATTTGCCAGACTTTGAAGTTATTGAAGATTTTATACACCATCCTGTGCCCATCTTTTGTCTTGTTGTCATCTTGGTGTTTGATCTTTCATGTATCTTGATTTTCATCTCTTTGTAAGTTCTTCAGTGTTCATACTTTGACAAGAGCTGTGCTATTATTTGATAATTTGTCATGGTTTTGACTGGATTATACTTTATAAAACCTGGAACTTGAGTTGTTTACATTGAACTTCTTTTACATTGTTCTAAATTGCTGGAGAGGTGGACCTTATTATTTTTTATTTTGTCCTGTGTACTTCTGTGTGGTTCTCGAGTGTTTAAATGACATTTGCCAGACTTTGAAGTTATTGAAGATTTTATACACCATCCTGTGCCCATCTTTTGTCTTGTTGTCATCTTGGTGTTTGATCTTTCATGTATCTTGATTTTCATCTCTTTGTAAGTTCTTCAGTGTTCATACTTTGACAAGAGCTGTGCTATTATTTGATAATTTGTCATGGTTTTGACTGGATTATACTTTATAAAACCTGGAACTTGAGTTGTTTACATTGAACTTCTTTTACATTGTTCTAAATTGCTGGAGAGGTGGACCTTATTATTTTTTATTTTGTCCTGTGTACTTCTGTGTGGTTCTCGAGTGTTTAAATGACATTTGCCAGACTTTGAAGTTATTGAAGATTTTATACACCATCCTGTGCCCATCTTTTGTCTTGTTGTCATCTTGGTGTTTGATCTTTCATGTATCTTGATTTTCATCTCTTTGTAAGTTCTTCAGTGTTCATACTTTGACAAGAGCTGTGCTATTATTTGATAATTTGTCATGGTTTTGACTGGATTATACTTTATAAAACCTGGAACTTGAGTTGTTTACATTGAACTTCTTTTACATTGTTCTAAATTGCTGGAGAGGTGGACCTTATTATTTTTTATTTTGTCCTGTGTACTTCTGTGTGGTTCTCGAGTGTTTAAATGACATTTGCCAGACTTTGAAGTTATTGAAGATTTTATACACCATCCTGTGCCCATCTTTTGTCTTGTTGTCATCTTGGTGTTTGATCTTTCATGTATCTTGATTTTCATCTCTTTGTAAGTTCTTCAGTGTTCATACTTTGACAAGAGCTGTGCTATTATTTGATAATTTGTCATGGTTTTGACTGGATTATACTTTATAAAACCTGGAACTTGAGTTGTTTACATTGAACTTCTTTTACATTGTTCTAAATTGCTGGAGAGGTGGACCTTATTATTTTTTATTTTGTCCTGTGTACTTCTGTGTGGTTCTCGAGTGTTTAAATGACATTTGCCAGACTTTGAAGTTATTGAAGATTTTATACACCATCCTGTGCCCATCTTTTGTCTTGTTGTCATCTTGGTGTTTGATCTTTCATGTATCTTGATTTTCATCTCTTTGTAAGTTCTTCAGTGTTCATACTTTGACAAGAGCTGTGCTATTATTTGATAATTTGTCATGGTTTTGACTGGATTATACTTTATAAAACCTGGAACTTGAGTTGTTTACATTGAACTTCTTTTACATTGTTCTAAATTGCTGGAGAGGTGGACCTTATTATTTTTTATTTGTTAGTTTTAAACATTTGAAGCCTTTTAGGTAAAGAACAATCCAGTGATCCACCAAATGTTTCACTGGATGTTAAAAGTCTGTGCAGAAAAGAAATTGGTTGAAGTCATTTGGCACACGCTGTCACCCTAAACTGATTTATTTACTATGTAGAGAGGGGACTTGAAGTGTTGGCAAATAAATCAATTTATATTGATTCTGAGGCCAAAAGGACATACAGGAGAGTTGAAAGAGTTATATGCTAAAAATTTAATGTTTTGTGCATATTGGATTTGAAGATGCAGTATACTAGAAAATAAAACTATATTTTTTAAATTATCTTGTCCACTGACCACAAACCAAGGTTCGTTTTACCGGTCCATACTGGTATACTAACAAAATGTCAATATGATACGTATTGAGCTGTACCAAGCTATATCGAGCATACCAACATACGGTACATGAGGCCATACTAATGTCCCACTCATATCGGTCTATTGTCGGACTGGTATATACTGCCTATACCAACACACGGTACGTTGTGGTACGACGAATCTTGCCACAAACTATTGTTTTTGAGTAGTAGATACTCTAGAAATGTGGTAAATAGGTGATTTACTGATAATTGTGAAGTATGACACAGGGAAGACATACTAGATTCTAGCTGGATCAAATAACAACTTGTACACTTAAATTTGATTGATGGCTTACGGTGATAAGCAATAGCAATAAGAATGATATGATTCCTCTCAGATATATTACAAGGCAAAATTATTTTGTTACATCTTTTAGATTGGAAATGCTAGCTAATCAGCTAAGACATTATCGTGCTTACCCAAATGACTTTTCCATTCCATAATTAAAATGTTCTTTTAAATGGTTATAATTAGTTGACAATGTCTATGGGGGATTTCCTTCTTTCACGTTATATATTCTGCAGGCCCTACACAGAGTTATAATCATTCAATTGAAAACTTGTTAGTGGTAGTTAAGTTTTGGATGTGCATCTCAATATTACTTAATGGTGAGGTTTGGCATTTAAACTAGATGAGGCTTCATGTAACTATGACCCTTAATTGAAAATAAGTCTGTTAGGTCAAAATTTGTTAATGTTTATGTTCTCCATAAAATCAATGTATTTTTATTGATGAGTAAATATTGATGTGCATAATGAACTACAATCATTTGCAAAGTCTGTGAACTCTTTTTGTTATTTTGTATTACGAAACAAGGTTCAAGAATTTATGCTTCAAATGGGAGATATAGGTTCATTGAACTTGTGAATTTGGAATTACTCTGGGAAGCTTTTCCCTTGATAACACCTTTTTAAAAAATATTTCCTATAGGATGTCAAAGCAGCCTTACATGTGTCATAGCTCTAATCATAATGGCATTTTTATGCAAAAGAAATGATAACTCTGATAATAGTTTCCAATCTAATGTTTGAAATTGCTATCGCAAAGTGATTTCAGTAAAACTACTAGTCACAATATCATTTTTCACAAAACAAAATATGTTATTCATAACAATAATTTTAGGCTTCGCTAAGTCATAAAAAATAATGTTTCTTTTACAATTATTATAAAAAGAGCTATTTTCAAAATATATTTTTGAAAGGTCTATTTAGGAAATATTTTATTTTGGACTAAAGAATTTATACATATATTGGTACCTACAGATTGTTTATTGCAATAGTATAGGAGTTGGACTGTGACTATATCCTATTGACATGGTGCACATTGATCAATTAAACCATGTTTCAATTCCTGTATATGAGTTTGAAACTGTAACAAATACCACCTACCTAGTCTTTGCCAGTTACAGGTGCCCTGCAAGTCAATCACGTAAGTGATGACACATGTGACACGCTGCATAATCTTTTTTGTTATTATTTTTATAATATTTTCTTCCTTTATATTGAATGATGAATATATTGTGATGTCCTTCGACCTATGCAATGAGAATTGGATCATGATGAGAATATGATAACGAGACCAATTCGCCTTTAAACATTGACCCTAAATATTTTCGGTCGTAGGTTACTCGAGAGGGACATCGAGATAACTGGACAGACCGATATGCTATATACCTGTTCATATGATGGAGGCAGTTGGTCTCATAGCTGCTTGTGTAGGGACAATATACAGGTGCTCATTAGAGAATGAGTTCATTAAATGACCCTTTTACAGAATGCTGGTTGCTTAATGATACCTTATTGTCAGATAGTGATTCCGTAGTTCTAGTTGTGAATCCAGTCCTTAGAGTTGAGACACCAAGGATGCCTTATTTGAGTATTTCATTCTTTAATATCAGACTTATAGGTTTTAGAAGTTTTAGATCTAGTACATTCGGTCATTGGGAATGGTAACCAACCTTATAAAGGCAATTAGGTGTCAATAGAGGATCATCTACTTTCGGTATCATGAGAGGAATACCCTGTGTTCTCACTCAGGCAAATCTCTAACTAGGGTCGATCAGATCGTAATGAATCCGATAAGCACGAGATTCAGATTGAGAGAGGAGTTCTCTGGGAAAATCTGATTAGTGTAAGACTCTGATGTATTTCATATGGCTCTGACAGCACCATGCCCTATATATGATCTCAGGGATATTAGATAAATGAGGGACTATAGATACACGGTAACTGAGGGTAGACAGGTCCAATGGATTAGATCCCTCTGTATCGTCTGGAGACTATGGCATAGTGGCTTAGTACGTCTATGGTCGATGAGTTGAGTGAATTATTATGAGGATAATAATTCACTGAGTCAAAAGGAGTTCTGACAGGTGCAACTTACGGTCAGCTCAATATTGGGCCTAGAGAATCATACATGTACGGTGGACAACGCGACGAGTAGAGGATTGAATATGAGATATCCAATAAGCTCCTGTTTATTAGATTCATTGGGTAACAATAGGGTTTTAGAGTGTTATTGGAAAGGGTTCCAATATCCATTAAGCCAGATTAATTGGATAGAAATTCAGTACTCATTAAGGCAGTGATTTAAAAAGGTGCTCGGGCACTCACCTAGGCGCTCGGGCAAGGCGAGGCGAGGCCCGAGCGCCTCGCTAAACACCAGGCGGCGCGCTTCAAAGAGGCGCCGCCTAGGCGCTCGCCCGAGCCTAGGCGCTGGGCGCTTCGGGCGAGCGCCTGGGTTAAACCAGGCGACCGAACCAGGATTTTAGGTTTGGTTCGGTCTCCGGTGGTTAGTTGGTTCAATCGAACCAACTAAAAATCGATATCAGCTGTCGCTGCCCAACCCTAACCGACTAACCCTACTCGTTGCCGCTGCCGCGGCCCCGCCCACTGTCGCTGCCTCCTTACACTCCCGCTCCCACTGTCGCTGCCTCCTTACACTCCCGCTCCCACTGTCGCTGCCTCCTTACACTCCCGCTCCCACTGTCGCTGCCTCCTTACACTCCCGCTCCCACTGTCGCTGCCTCCTTACACTCCCGCTCCCACTGTCGCTGCCTCCTTACACTCCCGCTCCCACTGTCGCTGCCTCCTTACACTCCCGCTCCCACTGTCGCTGCCTCCTTACACTCCCGCTCCCACTGTCGCTGCCTCCTTACACTCCCGCTCCCACTGTCGCTGCCTCCTTACACTCCCGCTCCCACTGTCGCTGCCTCCTTACACTCCCGCTCCCACTGTCGCTGCCTCCTTACACTCCCGCTCCCACTGTCGCTGCCTCCTTACACTCCCGCTCCCACTGTCGCTGCCTCCTTACACTCCCGCTCCCACTGTCGCTGCCTCCTTACACTCCCGCTCCCACTGTCGCTGCCTCCTTACACTCCCGCTCCCACTGTCGCTGCCTCCTTACACTCTCGCTCCGGCTCCCTCTCCTGCTGCCGCTGCCTCCTTACACTCCCGCTCCCACTGTCGCTGCCTCCTTACACTCCCGCTCCCACTGTCGCTGCCTCCTTACACTCCCGCTCCCACTGTCGCTGCCTCCTTACACTCCCGCTCCCACTGTCGCTGCCTCCTTACACTCCCGCTCCCACTGTCGCTGCCTCCTTACACTCTCGCTCCGGCTCCCTCTCCTGCTGCCGCTGCCTCCTTACACTCCCGCTCCCACTGTCGCTGCCTCCTTACACTCCCGCTCCCACTGTCGCTGCCTCCTTACACTCCCGCTCCCACTGTCGCTGCCTCCTTACACTCCCGCTCCCACTGTCGCTGCCTCCTTACACTCCCGCTCCCACTGTCGCTGCCTCCTTACACTCCCGCTCCCACTGTCGCTGCCTCCTTACACTCCCGCTCCCACTGTCGCTGCCTCCTTACACTCCCGCTCCCACTGTCGCTGCCTCCTTACACTCCCGCTCCCACTGTCGCTGCCTCCTTACACTCCCGCTCCCACTGTCGCTGCCTCCTTACACTCCCGCTCCCACTGTCGCTGCCTCCTTACACTCCCGCTCCCACTGTCGCTGCCTCCTTACACTCCCGCTCCCACTGTCGCTGCCTCCTTACACTCCCGCTCCCACTGTCGCTGCCTCCTTACACTCCCGCTCCCACTGTCGCTGCCTCCTTACACTCCCGCTCCCACTGTCGCTGCCTCCTTACACTCCCGCTCCCACTGTCGCTGCCTCCTTACACTCCCGCTCCCACTGTCGCTGCCTCCTTACACTCCCGCTCCCACTGTCGCTGCCTCCTTACACTCCCGCTCCCACTGTCGCTGCCTCCTTACACTCCCGCTCCCACTGTCGCTGCCTCCTTACACTCCCGCTCCCACTGTCGCTGCCTCCTTACACTCCCGCTCCCACTGTCGCTGCCTCCTTACACTCCCTCTCCCGCTGTCGCTGCCTCCTTACACTCCCGCTCCCACTGTCGCTGCCTCCTTACACTCTCGCTCCGGCTCCCTCTCCTGCTGCCGCTGCCTCCTTACACTCCCGCTCCCACTGTCGCTGCCTCCTTACACTCCCGCTCCCACTGTCGCTGCCTCCTTACACTCTCGCTCCGGCTCCCTCTCCTGCTGCCGCTGCCTCCTTACACTCCCGCTCCCACTGTCGCTGCCTCCTTACACTCTCGCTCCGGCTCCCTCTCCTGCTGCCGCTGCCTCCTTACACTCCCGCTCCCACTGTCGCTGCCTCCTTACACTCTCGCTCCGGCTCCCTCTCCTGCTGCCGCTGCCTCCTTACACTCCCGCTCCCACTGTCGCTGCCTCCTTACACTCCCGCTCCCACTGTCGCTGCCTCCTTACACTCCCGCTCCCACTGTCGCTGCCTCCTTACACTCTCGCTCCGGCTCCCTCTCCTGCTGCCGCTGCCTCCTTACACTCCCGCTCCCACTGTCGCTGCCTCCTTACACTCTCGCTCCGGCTCCCTCTCCTGCTGCCGCTGCCTCCTTACACTCCCGCTCCCACTGTCGCTGCCTCCTTACACTCCCGCTCCCACTGTCGCTGCCTCCTTACACTCTCGCTCCGGCTCCCTCTCCTGCTGCCGCTGCCTCCTTACACTCCCGCTCCCACTGTCGCTGCCTCCTTACACTCTCGCTCCGGCTCCCTCTCCTGCTGCCGCTGCCTCCTTACACTCCCGCTCCCACTGTCGCTGCCTCCTTACACTCCCTCTCCCGCTGTCGCTGCCTCCTTACACTCTCGCTCCGGCTCCCTCTCCTGCTGCCGCTGCCTCCTTACACTCCCTCTCCCGCTGTCGCTGCCTCCTTACACTCCCGCTCCCACTGTCGCTGCCTCCTTACACTCTCGCTCCGGCTCCCGTTGTCGCTGTCGCTGCCGCTTCCTCTTTTCTCAATCAGCACCCCCTTACACTCTTCCTTCTCCTTCTGTATACTGTTAACAGTATACTGTATACTTACAGTACAGTATACTGTTAACAGTATACTGTATACTGTTAACAACATATTTTTATTTAAAATTTTAAATAATTATATTTATTAATTATATTATATATTTTTATATTTTAGCGCCTCGGGCATTTTTGGACCTTAGCGTCTTTTGGCGCCTAGCGCTTTTTAAATCACTGTATTAAGGCAGGATCTATTAGGGTAAGTAAAGAGAGTTCTCTGTATATGGGAGTTGGGGCTTAAAGGGATCATAGGCTAGACCCCTATTGTCGCCTCCTCTTTTATCTCCTCCCTGCTTCTTCCTCCAGTCGACTGTCCCTATCTTGTGTGGTGCGAGAGGATAGCAAGAGGGATCGACCCCTCCTTGGTTGCTGCAGCGTGGTGGTGCGTGAACACAAGGAAAGAACGTGCTGCAACCAGAAGGTGCGTCGTTGCCGCATCCACTGTGTGGATCACCGCTAGAGAGGAGTTTGCGAGAGCTCCTTCATCCACGGGCTGAGATTTGCAGATTAGGGGATATACGATTTCCCTTAGGTGAGAGCGTCTCACACCCCTTACGCGGTTTTATTTTTTTTTGAGTTTTTCGCTTCCGATCATCGCACGACAATTCGATAAGATTGTTTTGGGAAATCAGTTTTTGTTTTCACTTTCCACTGCACATGTGATACTCCCCAAGGTTTCCTAATAGTGTTGATGCTCATTTAGCATTTTGTTTACTGGCTTAAGTCACCTGATACTGATAAGATGAGTGGTATTCATATATGGGTTAGGTACTTGAACATTTCAGTGTTGATAAACCATTAGAGATATGAAAATCCTTCATTAAACATGGGATTGTTTCTGCTTATTTTCCGGAAAAGGTAAATGTATTGGAATGATTTTTACATTTTGTCTTCAAAGATTTACCACATAAGAATGGTGTAGGCACTAGGCACACACCACGGCGAACTATGCTGAAGGTGTTGAACTATCGCTAAGCTATCTTTTTGGCTGTGCTAGCTGATAGAAAGGTGTGGACTGACATGACATGTAATCTAGCAATGCTAGAAAGACATAGGAGACTCCCATGCCACAAAGAGGCAATCCTTATTCTTTGGCTCAACATATGTAGTAGCACATATGAGATAGTTCAACAAGGACTTGCAACCTAGTTGAAGCTACACCTTCTATATAAATATTCATGAGGAATGAGGACAACTAATAGAAACCACAAACCTCATTGCCCAACCAGCACATGTTACTGTGGGGAATATCACTAGATGTGGCCTGCATCAAGTGTCATGGCCACATGGGCATGTGACTCACATATGACTGGCATCGGGACATCATGGTGTCATGTAGTAAGTCATGGCTGGGCACCATTTGTGTTGCAGCAAGTAAATGTTTGTTAATGTGACTGAGATTTTATTCCCAGAGCCATCCCTATAAGAAGTTGAAGAAAGCATATTAATCTAAGGTTTGTTAAAGTAAAAGCTGTGGTTGGAGGCTTGGAACTTGTAGACATGAAATTCATTTTTTGAGGGTTCAAACTTCTTGGGACTGACCAAATATACTTCCTTGATAGCATTACTTGGTGTACAATCACAAGCCAACCAAGGGCAACCATTATCTGTCTCTATGGTGAATCAACCTTCAGCAAGGCAACAAATTTTGTCCCAGAATATTCAGAACAACACTTTGGCTATGGCACAAAATCCTGCCAATCTTTCCTCTGCATTATCATCCATCACAGGCCTTAGTCAGTCCAACATATCTGGTGTTAGCCAGATATCTAACCTACAGAACATGCCTGGCATATCACAAAACTCTGCCAACAACTCTCTGGGACAAGCTGCAGCACCAGATCTTTATTCAAACACACAAAGGCCGATGCAAGGAAGGCAACAACAGCAACAAATTATTTCTCAACAGCAGCATCAAACACAAAATCAATTTCTATACCAGCAACAGATTCAACATCAGTTAATGAAGCAGAAATTACAACAATCGCATGTTCAGCAGCAGCAGCAGCAGCAGCAATCTCTGATGCAAACAACCCAACTGCAATCTTCTCAGCAGCCTCTGATGCAGATCGGGTCCAATTTTCAGTCAGGCCAGTCCGCCATGCAGCAGACACAGCCTGGAGCAATCCAGTCAGCTGTACAACCTGGCCTTCAACAAAATCAGCTAAGTACAGTTCAGCAATCTGCCCCCTCCTTGCTTCAGCAACATCCACAATCAATTGCCAGACAACAACAGCAATCACAGTCTGCCATGCTTCAACAATCAACTTCAATGCAGCAGCAGCCAACTTCAGCACCTCAGCAATCAAATTTACCCATGCAGCAGCATCAGCAGCAGCAAATAATAGGTCAACAAACAAATATTTCAAATGTCCAACAGACCCAATTAATTGGGCAACAAACGAGTGCCACAGAGATGCAACAATCACAGAGAGTGTCAATTCAACAGAATAATCTTTTAAACATGCAACAGCCCCACCATTTGTTGAATCAACATCAACAACAGCAGTTAGGCAACCAAAGTAACATGTCAGGGCTTCAACAACAGCAGCAACAACAGCAGCAGCAGCAAATACTTGGGTCTTTATCTAATGTCTCAAATATGCAGCCACATCAGCGCCCTATGCATATACATCAACAACCAAAGACCACAATACAACAGCAGCAGCAAAACCAGCAGGCACCACTGGCAATGCTGCAACAACAAGGTCAACAGCCCCAACATCAATCATCACAGCAGCAATTGCTTTCTCAGTTCCAATCTCAGCCTGCATCATTGCAACAGCAACTGGTGCAACAACATCCAAGTTCCATGCAACGAGAGATGCAACAAAGAATTCAAGCTTCAGGTTTGCTTTCCCAGAATGCAATTGAGCAGCAGAAGCAATTTGTTCAATCACAAATAGGACTTCAGGAGGTCTCATCTAGTAGTAAGTCATAACATTTAATGAATTCAGTTGTCCTCCTTAACTGGTGGATGTTTTCTTATAACTTATTTGCTTTTTGTTGCACATAGTGAACATTTGATGGTATAAAGAGTATATGCTTGGTTTTATGATTGGTGGAACAATCAAGAATTTAATACTGGTGCCTTCTCAAAATCTCAGGGTGTCACATCCTTTCTAGAAATTTGACTTGAAAATATGGCTTATTATGTTAAATATAGCTGAAAGGCAATGAGTTTTTTTGTGTGGCAATAGGCCATAATTTTTCATATTTTGTTTAAAATGATCCTTTTACTGAACAACTATAATTTATTGTACCCTTCGGAATATTCTAGACTTTAAATCCTCTTGGATATACCTGCCATCATTAAAAGGACCATTGGGCTATGCATGCTACAACAAAAAAAAATTATAATGTCTCAACTGATGTAGGACAACCCTAAAAGGGATGCTTAATATGAAGAGAAATGGTGGGTTAGGTAAATAAAAAACACTAAAACGGGGAGAGAGTGGAGGTGAGAGAAACTCGATTTGCAGACATATTAATCTAAGTAATAAAGAACAAAAGCTGAAGTTCAGCACATACCAAGATCATCAAGGAGCACTTTGGCATCCTTATGGTTGACTTCTGATGATGAGAGATTGATTTATGGGTCTTCGTTGTAAGTTAGCTGAGGAGGGGAGAGGAAAGTAGGAGATAATCTTGGACTTGCTCCAAGTTCTTCGACTCACATCAGGGTAAAGTTGTGGCCTCACTCCACTCACATAGTTTGTGGGAAACAAAACTATTATTCATTCAAAGTTTGATGATGCTATTATAATGCTTAGCCTCTTTATATAGGCCACAATTATAATAAAAAAGAAGGTAACTAAAAGGATGAAAATAAAAGTTGCTTCAAGATGATTTAATAGTTTTGTAAATAAAAGTTGCTTAGCCTCTTTATATAGGCCACATTATTTTTTATAATACTTTTATAAAAAATAAAAGTATCTAGTTATATTTTGAGAAAAGTTTTCAGAATAGTTTTGTAAAATAATCTTCCTTTATGTATGATATTCTTCTTTTCTTGAAAGATGATGATTTTGTAGAATAATTTTCCTTCTTTGTGCATGATGATCATCCTTTTTCGAAAGATGATTCTTGTAATATTCTCTTATTTATTTTCTTTTTCTACTTTATTATCAATCTAGGAAATGAGATAATAATTGAGCAAGATGTTGCCACGTTGCAACCCTAAAATGTCAATTGAACCCGAACGTAAGTTCACCATCAATTCAAAGTGATTCGGTTCGACCCTTTTTCTTTCCACATCTTTGAAATTTAGCCTGATTTTCATCATCAACCTTTTGAGGTTGGCTACATATGAAGCTTTGTTTAGGGCAACATCACTTGTCAAACCCAGTGCAAATTTATCTTTTCGTTGTTTCTAGTTATTTTTTCTTATGTTCCTCTATTTCTCCTCTTAGCATTTATCTTAATTAACTCCGCTATCTAATTTTAACATCTAAAATTTTCTTAGACATCTCCATGCCACCTTAGTAGCTTCTCCATCATTTTTATTTTCTATTGAGGCTATAATTATTATTCATGTGTGTAAACATTTTTTTCTTTATGTTTTGTAATAACTTCATCAATCCATCTCAACAATCCCATTTCAGCATCATTGATCTTTTGCATATGTTTTTTCTCACTGCATAACTGATGGAATTATTGAGAACAGTGGTTGTATGTTATATAACAATCAACCTAAGGGGAACACAATGATCAAGCATAACTCATGATGATCCTCTACAATTTAACCATTCCTTCTTTAACTCTGAATTATGTCTTCATTAGTCTCTTTTTCCCGTAGAATAATAGATTTAAGGCACCTAAAACTTTTACTTCTAGAATTTTCTTAGCTTTCTTAAATCTTAACTATATGTCTTATTGTTGTCTTGATATAGCTGAAATTACAGTTGGTGTATTTTGTTTGACCTACTTAGTTTAGAATGCTTAGTTTTTAGTGTTTGTCACTGAAGCTCAAGTTTAATGTTAATCGAATTAAATTTCATCAGCAAACAACATGCACCATGAAAGTTTATAATGTATGTTACCAATAAATCCATCCATTACTAAAGTGAGAATTTAAGGACTAAAGGCATATCCTAGACTTCGATTTAGTGTTATAGGGAAATCTCTAGGAACTCCTATAATTCAAACACTGGTGACAACTCTTTTTTTCTTAGAACTAATGACAACTTTATTACACAGCTTTTATCACATCAATATAACTGCATTGCCCCTTATTTTCTGAGAGCAATTTGACAAATCTGCAGAACCCATTTGTCGTTTTTAAGTGAAGAGTTAAAGGACTCAAAGCAAACCTCTGATGCACATTTCTAGGGTAATCTTATAGTCCTAACATTTATAATAACTCTATTTACATCACTTTTATTACTTCAATATAACAAATAATTGCCATTTTTCTATGATCCAACACAATAAATCTTTATGATCTCTATTGTAGGTTTTCTTAAGATCAATGCAAATCATGTCGAGACTTCCTTCTTCTTTGTATATATATTTTCCCACTAATTGTCTTACTGACATGATTAAACTTGTGTGATATCTTAGTTTTTTGTTTAATTATTTATTCTCTCTCAAAGTTGTGTGACAAATTTGGTAAATTCTTCAACAATATGAGTAGCATTGTATATCTCCCTTATTCTTGTATATTTGTACAATAACTTATTTATTCATATGTGCTACTTTAATGTATAAAAATAGATTACTTTCTAGCTACTTCCTACTTTATGTATTGTGCCCGTGTTAACATGGCATGACACAGCTGATTGTATGAGATATGAATCTGACTTGGCCAGAATAACCAAAAGGCCGAACCAGAGTTAAAAGGAAGATAAAAATATAAATTTTGCTACTTTTGAAAAATAATAATCAAGTTTCTAATCTCATACTTGGAAGCTTACAATCTCTTCTATTTGTTGAGATTGGCTATTGTGCCCAACCTCATACTTTAGAAACATCACTTTGGATCATCATGGTTATTTGTGTAACCTTCCCAAAGTTTATGTGATCTATGTACTTACACTGATGCTGCTCATATCAGAAGTAGGAATCATAACTGGACCACCTCTGTTCCAAAAGTTGGGTGATATTTTGAGCTTCGTGTTAGAACCCTTGCAGAATTCTAAGCTTGGGGTTGATCTCTTTAGGGGATCGGCCTCCTGGAACTCTATAGGGGTTCCTTCCTCTAAGTTGCTGCTCAAAGGCTGCAGAAAAGATTCATCTATTCCCTATCAAAAGAGGATGAATACATGACTATTTATAGGGTTTATAAACCCTAACTCCTAATAGGACTCCTACTCAAGACTCTTACTCAATTAAGACATCTACTCAAGACTCCTAATAGGACTCTTACTCAAGACTCCTATTCCTTTACAACTCTTAATTCTTCTTTAAGAAATAACCTCCAAACCCTAGCCGGCCTCTTCACCTCTTTAATAAGGGTCGGCTTAGATAGGTTTTACATGATTGCCCCTATCAATTAGGACTCTCCTAGCTAGAGTCCTAACAGACCCGCTCTCTTCAAATCAGCCTTGTCCTCGAGGCTGACGATTCATGAATTTTGGGAATTTGATCTTCAAGTCGTCATAGTTCTCCCAAGTGACATCTTCTGTTGGTAGGTTCACCCACTGTATTAGCACTTCAGTAGTGGGTCGTCGTCGTCGAGTCCCGATCCGTTGATCAATAATGACACTTGGCTGGGTCTGGAGTTCTCCTTGAGTAGTCATATTTGGTGGGTGGCTTTGGGCAGTCTCCAAGCACCTATTTACAACTTTCGTCTGGCTGTCGATTTGTGGGTGATATTGCATACTCCTTTTCAATTTAGTACCCTGCATATGGAATAACTTTATCCAAAATCTGCTCGTGAAGATGCAAGTAGAATTTGTCATAAGCACAATGCGTTCTTTGTAGTGTAATTCTTTTGAGTCCCAATTGTAATGAGCCACGGAGCTTGATGCTTCTTCCAATTTTTTTATGATCTTACTGGTCTCTAGATCATCCTGCCATTCCATCTTAATATCCTCAAGGAAGTCACTGGTTGGAAGTGAAACGGCCGAAAATTCAGCTTGCTCGGGTAGTTGTGAAAGCGCATCTGCAACAACATTCTCTTTCCCCTTTTTGTAAGTTATTTCATAATCAAATCTAAGAAGTTTTGTTACCCATTTTTGCTGCTCAGGGGATAATATCTTTTGCTCCAAAAAGTACTTGAGGCTTTTATGGTCAGTTTTAATTTGAAATCGTCGACCGATCAAGTAGAGTCTCCACCTCGTTGCTGCGCGCACAATGGCGAGCATCTCCTTATCATATGTTGACATATTTTGATGGGAGGGAGATAATGCCTTGCTAGTGTATGCGAGTGGTCGACCATCTTGCATGAGAATGATTCCAATTCTGACTCCAGATGCATTAACCTCAATAATGAAGGGTCGGCTGAAATCTAGTAGTGCTAGCACTGGCGTCGTCGTCATGGCTGCCTTAAGTTTGTCGAAGGCAGCGGAGGCTTTGTCCAACCATTGGAATAAATCTTTTTTCAGTAAGGAAATAAGTGGTGCACTGATCTTTCCATAGTTTTTCATGAACTTGCGATTGTAGCCTATTAAACCGAGAAAGCCATGTAGCAATTTTATATTCCTCGAGGTCAGCCAGTTTTGCATTGCTCCAATTTTAGAGGGGTCCACTGTCACACCTTCCTCTGATATGATATGCCCAAGATATTCCACCTTCTGGTGACGAAAGCAAAAATTCGTAGTGGCCGTTGTGTCTTCAAAAGGCGGTTTTCGGTATCTCTTCTTTGCACACTCATATTTGATGATACCCGGATCGAAGGTCCAGCTTTGTGAAGACTTGTGCTCTCTTTCATCTAACAATTCATCTGCTATTAGAATAGGGTATTTGTCCTTGATGATTATGTCATTGAGGGCTCGGTAATCAATGCACATTCGGCATGTTTCATCCTTCTTTCGTACGAAGAGTACCAGTGAAAAGTAGGGGCTGCAACTTGGCCAAATAACTACTGTTTCGGGCATCTCTTTGACAATCCTTTCTATTTCATCCTTCTGCAGATATGAATGTTGATATAGCCAAGTATTTGCAGGAGGTTTGCCCAGAAGAATCGATATACAATTATCATGCCGACGGGCAAGAGGTAGGTTGCGCGGTTCGTCAAATATATCTGAAAATTCAGCAAGCAAAGGAAGTAGGTTTGGATCTTCAAATTCTATTGGCTCTCCCTTAGTTTGCTGCTTAAGTTGTACCAAAAAGCCGTTGCATGCTTTATGCAAAACATTCTCCATTTGTTGTGTGCAAATCGTCATTACGTCGCCCCCACGTTTCCCGTGTAGAATCACCTGTTTCTCTTTACTGTAAAATCTCAAAATTAGTTTCATAAAATTCCAGAAAATATTATCTAACGTTGTCAACCATTCAATTTTGAGCATAGCCTCATGATCATCAAGAGGGAGGAGGAAGAAATCTCCAATTATCTCTTGTTCCTGTAGTAATAGTTTCTCTTGCGGGCGCCTACGATCACACTTCAAAATCCGTCCGTCGGTGAACTTGACGTCAAACCTGCTGTAATACTCGATAGGTAAGGCCATCTGGACAGCAACTTTACTATCTAGAAAGTTATTAGTGATGCCCATGTCGATGAGAATAGTGATCGATTGTTGTTTGAGAAGGCCTTCAACTTTCATCGTTTGCGGGTTTGAGTAGCCAGCTAGTGCATGCACCATAACTTCGGTCGGTTGTGGCTCTTCTTCTGCATCTTCTTCTTTATTATCAAGGCTCTCTTCTTGATGTTCAATGACCTCTTCTTCTACTGGTTTAATCATAAGAAGTCTCCCTTTTCTATAGTGATGCTCGCGGCTCTATGGCTCGTCGCGGTGCCAACATAACTCCTCCGTAGATCGCTCCTGAAGCTCTTCTCTTATCGTCATTTTTGGTGTAGGGACTCGGTTGATAGTAGGGGGGGCTGAGGGCTTCTGTATTGTAGGTTGAGAAGCGATCCTAGTCCTCTGAGCTTTATGGTTCAATCGCTCCTCTTGATGTCGTGCGAAAGAGATGGCTGCCATAAGCGTGTACGGTTGTCGTGCTTGAACTTCTCCCCGGATCTCTGGCTTCAAGCCCTCAATGAAGGTCCCCAATAGCTGTTTTTGAGACCAATCACGAGTTTGATTAGATAACCTTTCAAACCTGGTTTGGTACTCCTGAATAGTAGAGGTTTGTCGGATCTTTGCTAGTTGTTCGTCAATGTTCTCGTAATCGGTTTGTCTGAAGCGGATCAATAGTCCTTCTTTGAACTGTCGCCATGAGAGGACTCCATGAGTATATTTAAACCAGTCAAACCACTGTATGGCATCCCCTTCAAGATGTATAGCTGCAATTTCCACCATAGATGCATCTACAGTTTTATGATACCAAAAATATCGCTCCGCGCGCGAGATCCAACCAATCGGGTCTCCTTCTTCCCATCTAGGGAAGTCCACCCTCATGCGTGGATAGTTGGGATCAATCATAGAACCTCCCTTTTCTTGGAAGTCATCTCTTTGGGCTTGGTGTGATTGGTTAGAGCTCTCTCCTTGATATGATTTTTTCGGGCTTGGTGGTCGGCCCAAACTGAGTTCGGTAAAGAGAGTCCGAATCTTATCCTCCATTCGCGCCTCCAAGGCTTCGAATTTAGCATCGATTGCCTTCTTAGATGCCATAGAATATGCTTCCAAATCTGTAATGTTAAGATCTCTCTTTTGTTGTCGGGTTAAAGGCAAGTATGGGTTGAGAGAAGTGATGGTCGAAAGGGTTGGTGGATTGGTGGATGTAGGCTGCGGTTTAGGCTTGTTTTGTGGCAGTTTTGGGTACAGTTTGAGGGTGTGGTTTGGTGGAGTTTTAGGGCTGTGGATGAAAGTTTTAGATCTGTGGTAGATGGCAGCAAAGGTTTGATAGAAATTAGTGGAAGTTTGCTGCAGAATTGTGTTGTCTTGTAAGAGCAGAATTGTCGTCGAAGAAACAGCGGTTTCTCGACGAGATTTCCACCAAAAACTTGAGAGATTTGAGGGGGGAATTGACCGCAAAATCTCAGTTTATATGACAGCAAAGATGTCCAATTTAATCAAGAAAATTTCGGCAGTATAATAGCAGGGAAATTGGTGCAAGTCACGATAGCAGAATTCTCGTCGAAAAATTTCAGCGGGTTGCGACGAAAATTTACAGCAACACAAAATCGTTTTTAGAGATGAATTCCTCAATCGATCAATCTTAGATGGAAGCCAAGATGATTTATGAAGTTTATAGGAAATTTTGTTCAAAAAATATTGCAAATAGATCGGTTAAGGCAACAATATGCTGCTGAAATTTTCTGCAGCACAGATTTTCAAGTGTCACAGATTGGATGTAAAATATCAGTAGTTTATATTGAGAATTTTTTGACGAAACCAAAGGGAAATCCACTGTTAGGAAGTGTCAAAGCTATCATAAAAATTTCATAGAGATTTGGACAGAAAAATGTAGTAGCAAGATTAAACAATTTGTACTATGTAGCTGGAATTTCACAGTGCAAATTTTCAAGTATAGCAGTTTAGACGTAAAAGATTAATAGTTTATATTAAGAATTTTTTGACAAAACCAATGGGAAATCTGCTATTAGGATGTGTCAAAGCTGTCATAAAAATTTCGTAGAGATTTGGATAGAAAAAATGCAGTAGCAAGATCAAACAAACTGTGTTGTGCGGCTGAAATTTTACAGTGCAGATTTTCAAGTACAGCAGATTAGATGTAAAAGATCAATGGTTTATATTGAGAATTTTTTGATAAAACCAAAGGGAAATCTACTGTTAGGAAGTGTCAAATCTGTCATAAAAATTTCGTAGAGATTTGGATAGAAAAAACGCAGTAGCAAGATCAAATAGACTGTGTTATGCGGTTAGAATTCTGCAATGTATCTTTCGTCGTAGAGATGAAAACTTTGCGACGAAAAGTTTATGCAGCAAAATAGGAACAATTTTTTTTTTGGATTTTTGAATAAGGATAACTAAATTGCAGCAGCAGCAAGGTAGGAAACCAGAACCTGTTGCAATTCACGGGGAGATCAAAAGATGATCTGCGGTGGTGGAGATGACGGTGGGATTTGATGACGATCTTTTAAGCAATTGTGGGAATTGCTTTGGGTGGCTGTGGAGGGAAGATGGATAGCTGTGGAAGGGCAGCGAGATGCCAAGAACGCTGCTCTGATACCAAGTGTTAGAACCCTTGCAGAATTCTAAGCTTGGGGTTGATCTCTTTAGGGGATCGGCCTCCTGGAACTCTATAGGGGTTCCTTCCTCCAAGTTGCTGCTCAAAGGCTGCAGAAAAGATTCATCTATTCCCTATCAAAAGAGGATGAATACATGACTATTTATAGGGTTTATAAACCCTAACTCCTAATAGGACTCCTACTCAAGACTCTTACTCAATTAAGACATCTACTCAAGACTCCTAATATGACTCTTACTCAAGACTCCTATTCCTTTACAACTCTTAATTCTTCTTTAAGAAATAACCTCCAAACCCTAGCCGGCCTCTTCACCTCTTTAATAAGGGTCGGCTTAGATAGGTTTTACATGATTGCCCCTATCAATTAGGACTCTCCTAGCTAGAGTCCTAACACTTCGATATCTCCAGGGCTTTTTGTGACTGTGCTTCTTAATGATTTAATATAGTTGTTATGGGAAAATTATCATGTTTTATGGCAGTGGACAGGATTTGCTTTAACGATTGATGATGTTAGCGATTTACATCTTGTTCCCTGCTGATCAATGTTTGCTTTAGGTTCTGTTTCTTCAACATCATATCATGCTAATCTAAATCTCACAATTTAACTCGAGCTGTTGTTCTTCAATTTGCTTTTAAATAGTCTGTACTGGTAAATCTTTGAGCTTTGAATAACTTTTGCTGCCAATTGGGAGTGCATTACTGGTTTTTACCTACTTAGGTTTATTTTATTTTTATGTTTACTTCTTTTTTTTTACAGAGGCACTGGATTCTTCAGCTCAAACAGGACATGTTGGCGTCATTGATTGGCAGGAGGAGATTTATCAGAAGGTGTATTACATAAAACTTGAGTTCTTTTCTTGTTTTTCATTCCTGTTTTACCTTGATTTCTCAATTATGGAAGAATTAATTAAATTAATTGGCCTGTATGAAGTTGGAGATGTATTAAAAGATAAATCAATTCATAGTTGGTCTGATGCTGAACATGTTGAATATCAATCTTCGATACAATGTAAATACTGGTATTTTTATATATTGTAGGATATTGCCCTATAATGAACTCAGTGATGGGTAAACATTTATGTAGGCACACTAAGATAGATACCACTATTCTATTTTTATTGCCAAGTGACATGATCTTAGAGTGCCATTTAATTAGGTTCATTTGTGCTGAGCGATGACATGTTACAGGAAAACTCTTAGAGCCTGAGGAAAAAAAAACTCTTAAAGCCAAAGACATCATCCAGTAGAAGAATTCACACAATCTTTTCTCCACTAGAAATGTTACTAACAACTTGCCTCTTTGAAATTGCTATAGCAGATTTCACCATCTCCAGTGTACCAAGGATGGAAATACATGCACTGCTCTGTGCAGATTTAATGTTCTTTCTGTGAATTGGCATTTCTAAGTCCTGTTATTTGCCTATCATTTGATTATTATTTTATGTTCTGATGATGTTAGGCCTTAAGTACATGAATGTTTTACATCTTTATATAGATATCTATATGTGGATGTCAAATTTATGTTACTGAGCTTTGTGATGAAGTCATAAAACTATGGTAAAGTGACATATTAATTGAGCTCTATGATGAAACTTTATTTGCTTTTTTATGGGCAGATAAAATCCATGAAGGAGCTCTACTTTGCAGATTTGACTGAGCTTTACCAAAAGATTGTTCTAAAGTTGCAGCAGGTTTTTGAGTTTCTTATTTGTGGTTCACTTTCTTTTAAGATTTATAGGATTTCTGAAAATATAATGAAACTTATTTGGTGACATTTCCTTTTATGTTTTCTCTTGTATCTTGCTAGTTGCAGCATGATGTGCTTATGCCGTCTGTGAAGACATCTGAACAATTTGATAAAATGAAAAATTATAAGATTATGTTAGAGCGTACATTACATCTTTTGCAATTACCCAGGAGCAATATTCAACTTGGTTTGAAAGACAAACTCCCATTGTATGAGAAGCAAATAACGAGTTTTCTAGCTACAAATAAGAAAAAGGTTGTCCCTTCACAGCCTCCTGGACAGCAACAATTTCAGCATCCTGGTGGACATCCTCAATCCATATCTCAACAACAATCATCTCAAGTTCCTCAAGTGCAGCAACATGACAATTATGCAAACCAGCAAATGAATCTTCAAGGTTCAACAACTTCAGTGCAGCCAGCTGCTATGCCAAGTATGCAACATGGTTCTGTACCTTTATCAACACATTTTGGTGTTCCAACACCTCAACAGAACATCACAAATGCATTACAGACTGGTTCTGCAATTGATTCTGTCCAAGGGAGTTCTTTTAGTTCATTGCAGCAGGGAGGAATTGCATCCATGCAACAGGGTGGTCTGGTATCCGGGCAAGGTTCTATTAATGTTCCATCACAGACCAATGCCAATGTTATGTCAAATGGCTCAATGAATTCACTGCAAAACAATATTAATTCCAAGCAACCAAGTTCTAATGCAATACAGCAGCAGCATTTTAAGCAGGAGCAGCAGCAGCAGCATATGCAAAATCAACAACTAAAGCAGCAATTTCAACAGCGTCATATGCAGCAACAAATAATTCAGCAACAACAAAAGCAGCAACTACTTCAGGCGCAACAGCCTCTGCAGCAACAGTTGCAACAACAGCAGCAAAAACAACACCAAACATCGCAGCTGCCAGTACACCAATTGTCACAGCTCAATCAATCAAATGAAGTCAATGAGTTGAAGTTGAGACAAGGGCCTGGCGTTAAACCAGGACTTTATCAACAGCATTTCTTGCCTAATCAACGCCACAGCTATTATCAACAATTGAAATCTGGAGCTGCTTTTCCAATTTCATCACCTCAAAACTTTCAAGCTTCATCTCCCCAGATTTCTCACCATTCTTCTCCTCAACTCGATCAGCACAGTCTGCTATCGTCTCAAATAAAAACTGGAACACCTTTGCAGTCGGCTAACTCACCGTTTGATCCATCTCCTTCCACACCTATAGCCCCCTCACCTATTCCAGGAGATGAGAAACAACTTTCTGGCATTACATCAGTACCAAATGCAGGACGTGCTGGACATCAACCAACAGCTGTAGCTCCTCAAGCTCAATCACTTGCTGTTACTACGCCAGGAATATCAGCTTCACCTTTGCTGGCAGAATTTACCAGTCCTGATGGAAATCAGACCAACCATACAAATTCAGGTGTTGCTAAAGCAATTACAACAGAAAGGCCATTTGAACGCTTAATAAAAGTGGTTAGTAATTTTTTTTTCATTTTATGAATCTTGGGCAGAATTATTTAGTAGCATGGTAGATAAAGTTATCAAATGTATCCTTATATATATCTCCTGCGCAAAGTGAGATGTGCAATGGGAATTCACATGTAGCCATGCAGCCCATGATAGTAAGTAAATGTACCTGCTGAATGTAATGACAACAAAGATTATGTATCTGCCCAATCATATATATCTTTCTAAGTAAATCA